>JAEQBH010004926.1:0-71648 GCA_016808115.1 Tetrastigma voinierianum | reverse complement strand
TTCCTCTCTTCTTTTTTCCTTTTCGCTTTCTTAATCGTTGCTTTTTTCTCAAAGTGGATTTAAATCAAATATAATATATTTTTATCAATCGATTAAATCATTGAGTAATATATCAGTTTTCAACTAGCTCGTTTGATAACCGCATTCAAAAACAATGTTTTGTTTCCCAAAAAAAAAACACGAAGACATATTTGGCAACAAAAACATAGAAAACTATGAAAAGAATTTTTTTTTTTTTGGCAAATTTTGGCTTTTTAAACTACAAATATTGAAAAAATACGTAAATGCGCCCAAACATATCCAAACCGACTAGACTCGAATAAATAGGTCCGAACCGATCTAGACCGAAATAATTCTAATCTGATCTCCAATCAACCAAAAAACATGATTTCGGTTTTGGTCCAAACCGGTCCCGGTTCGGTCCAATTTTGGACCCGTGCACAACCCTATTTGTTATTAGTTGATTCAAGCAACTGATTCTATTAGCTACTTATATAAATGTATTTGCTAAAATTTAGTTGATAGCTAATAACTATTTAATTGTGTGAAATGACCAATAAAGACATTGACAGTTTATTATTGAGTATTTTTTTGTTAATAATTTATATTTATTGGAAATAAGGTATACTATCATTGAAGAATTAAAACATCATTTACAAATAAAAAATAAAAAATAGTCAATTTAGAATTTTAAAATATACAAATTTCTTAAGTTGCTAATTTACAAAAATAAATATTAACATTATGCAAATAGATAAATATTAATACTATTAATTTATCAATAGAGTGTTTAAATATTTTTTTTATGTGTAAATTGGTGATAAATCATATTCTTAATATACCATTTTCTTCATATAAATTATATAGTAATTATTAAAGATGGGGTGATTGGCTAATGAGCTCTCATAAGGTTTTTTGGAGTAATCTTAGGCAAGATGATAATTATCGACAACCTCGGTATTAAATTTTGGTTTTAACTCTACATATGCAATATTTGAAAACGCTGCTCCTAGCAGCTTTTTTTAAATTAGCGGATTTGGCCCCAATCATCTCTTTCAATTAAATAAAGAACATTAGAGATTTTGATCGGTCAATCCTCTAAAATCGTCAAATCCTCTAAATTTGGCACAAAACGCCTTTCACCAAACGGTATTATCTGTTATTACACTTAGCCTATTTTACATATTGATATTATCACTCCAATTCAAAATTTAGTAATATTTGTCCATCCTACCTTGCTTCAGAATGAATGCAAACGCCTCAATCGCTTCAAACAGCAAAGAGCATTGGAGATCGGAGCGCCTGGTGATTCGAATCACAAGCAGTTAACAAATCAAGCATTCAAACCTCGCTGCACAAAAAAAAAGTCAGAAAATTTTCTTTAGTTTTCATTTTCTTAATTAATAGAATACACCTCATTGAATCAGTAGATTCGAATGGTAGACCCATATGCAATCCTCTTTAACGTTTATTTATTTAGTTTTTAATATAACACATCTTTAAGATGGTTGGGGTATCAACCCTTGTGGTCCATCACAGTTTGTATAAAGATTTTTTTGGTGTGGTATGACTTAAAACATCTTTGCGTATATACCTGACCGCTCACGACACCTTTACGATCCGACAAAAAAACTAATAATTTAGATGAACTCACCATTATCGATTTGAGTTTCCTACGGTCATCAGATTATTTCGACTCAAGTGACTTGAGTGATTCTATCAAATAAATCGAGATGTAAACAAGCTGGTCCGAACATCTACAATTATTGAAAGGTAAAAAATAAAAATAAAGTTAGTAAATTTGAATGCATCCAAGTAACATAATTACTTAAGGGTATATTTAATATTTAGAAACAATAAATCCACAAATCCGGCTCCATCCTCTTCCTTCTTCTCTTTTGTTCTCCACTTCCCGTCCGTCACCTTTACTATTTCTCAAATCTTAAATATACTTGAATTCAATAATTTACTAAAATCTCAAAAATTCAAGTAAAAGTAAATAATGAAAACCATAATTTCAAGTCCTTTCTTTTCTTTCATTCTCCTCCTCCCTCTTCTTCTTCAAATCCTAGCCCAAACCATACATCTGAACTTCATGTCTTCCATATTAACACTCAGTGTCTTTGACACGACCTTGAAGTAGAATAAGGTTTGGGATGAGGCATCGTTATAATCAATGACACAATAAAAAAATACGAAATAAAGGAAAAACACAAGATTTTACGTGGAAACTCTTGCGGGAAAAAAAACCATGGACAAAAAAGAAAAATTTCACTATCAATTTGAGAGAGATTATAAAGTACAACGGAATAGGGAATAAGCCTTAATTGGTTTATATAACGAAAAAAAAAACCCGAATATAAAGGTCCATACTCTATTACCATAACAAATCCTTATTTTTTCTCAACCTTTCTTTCATAAAAGCTTCCAATCCTATGGGCCTTTCGGAAGCCAAAACATAAACTCAAAATCAAATTCGAGTCATAAAAAACAACAGGCACAATGTCGTCAAATATATAATAGAAAAGAGGAAAAAAGAAGAGTTTGGGGTTTTATTTTTTTTCAAAAAACCAACAATTATTTAATTTTTATATTATATTTTCCCACAAATGTAATGGTTGAAGGGATTAGTAAAAATGAATAATTGATTGCTTTTTTCCATTGAATAACTTGAGATATTGATAGGGTTTGAAAATAGCGTGCCCACTCACTCAGGCCCCAAGAGAGAGAGATCAACTCGAGGCGAAGGCCCGATCCGGGCTGGAGACCCATTTGAGTACTCGTGACTACTTGACGATGGCCCAGTTGAAGGAGCCCAATTCGCCGTAGATCGGCCAAGCTTTTGATAACCCAATGCCCCATGATCTACTTAACTGCCAAGATCTACCAGAGCGGCATCATGGGAAGACTCTCATAGGCATTTAAATAGAATGATCCCCAATCACATACTATCCAGCCAATCAGATCAAACATTATCAGTTAGGAAAGCGAGATAATCCACGACATTACAGCCCATCATATCAGATCCCCTATCACCAATAAGGAAAGGAGACTATTCCAAACTCGCTTATATCCCGTACCAAACTGGAGCATTGACTAAAAATACAATATCCCATCCAAATCTGAAGGACTCCTAATTACCATCCAACTCCAATAACATCTACTATAAATACAAGGCCACCCCATCGGTGAAAGGTACGCAAAACACACACGCACTCTTAGACGCATACTCATATGCAAACATAGGGCAAATTTCTAAGCGCCTCTTTCTCTCGGGAAGAAACCGACTTAGGCATTAGAGCGGCTTCACCCGATAAGCCTCGCCGACCCCTTCTCCTCATTGTTGGCAGAGGAGTGCTACGCCCGTAGCCCGCATCAACAAAGCAGCGATCCTACTCTCAAATTCGCATTAATCCAAGAGCCTCGCATCCCAACCCGTCAAAGAATCCAGTCCACATCGATCATATTTGCTAACACAGTCCCAGCCGGTGCACTATTAGGCTGCGTCGTAACAGTCAGACAATATAACCGATTTTCGCCATCGATGGTATCAACTCTGAATACGCGTGAGCAAATCTTTAATCCACCAAGGATGCAGTAGATCCACCAGCGATGCGACAAGAGGCCGACGCTGGAAGCACGCGTGACCAACATTGCAACGATCAACACAGAACGATCCTACTTCCAGCCCGTGACGATCCAAAGCCCGCATCCCAAATTTCACTGAAGAATCGGTCCCAGCTTCAACGACCCCTTACGCCCTCCAGCCAAGTTCACTTTGAAAAAAAGGCATCATCAGTTGGCGCCGCTTAGGAACGACAGTTCCTTTATAAATATAACTGATTTCTCAGTTACTGATGGTATCGACTTGGAACACAAGCAGGAGCAACGCTAATCCTCCAAGGATGCAGGACCAACCAAGCAACGCAGACAGCCGACCTCCCGGCACGTTAGAAGCAATGCAAGCTAATACGAACGAAGTGGAAGCACTCCGCCTCGTCAACCAACGCCCGACATAGAAGATAAATGCTCTTACCGTACAAATGCAAAGATCCGCGGAAAGTAGGCGACAGTAATCTGTGAAGGCCGCGCAACATCCCCATGAAGGATCGCATACGTCACGACATTCCCGCAGGTGCCGGCTGCATGCAGAGTCCGCCAAGCCGAGGGCATAGACCACAATTAGCCCCCCGCGGAGGAAGGAAACTACAATGCCCGAGGACTGGTTTGTGAACGAAGAACCACATCATCCCCTACCCGGGACTAAGAGCAATCGTGGGAGCAGAGGTTTGGGGAGTCTTCACCAGAGCTCGGCCGCGGTGAAGAGGTGGTTAAGGACGCGCCCGACACTATGGATACCTTGGTACAACAAACCGAATCAACCCTTCACAAATGAGGTTACGCCATCCGCTTCCCAGCCAAATTCGTAATGCCACAAGTGGAAACTGACTGGTGCCAAATATCTCGTCGACCATCTTAATAGTTACAGTTAATCAAACTGGAAACAGACAGATCAAGACTTGCATTTGGCAGTACTTTCGCCACTACACTAAAAGGCCCAGACTTAGCCTGGTTTAATAGAATCCCCCCTTCATCAATCTCTTCATTCAAAGAACTATCCATTGCGTTCGTCTCCCACTTCATCGAGCTAGGACGTGCATGTGAAGTTTGTTACCATCTATCGTAATCGCTCAAGGTGGCTCGCAGAAAGCCCAAGTCATACGTGCAAAGATTCAACGCCGAGTCCCCGAAGATAGACGCGCCCGATGAAAAAAAAAAAAATTCGCCATCATATCATCCTGTTCATTGCAGGTTAGGAGGCAAATAAAGGATCTCGATGTTTCCATCTCGAAGAACCCCCAAGCATGGCCGAGGTACTCGCCAAAGCGGAGAAATATATAAACGGCGAGGAAGCCCTCATATCCAAGAGGGAGAGCTCTTCCACCCGTAAAGAGAGAAGTACGACGTATTAAACGACGGCGACAGTTCCTCAAAAGACAAGACGACCAGAAAATTCCCTCAAGAAAAGATCGAGAACTCCCTAAAAGGCTGGGAATCTCGAGACCGTCTGGCCCACCACACCGGAAGACGACGACGCATTCGCCCCGCGCTGGGCTTCACTCCCTAACAAATTCGTGTCGCAGTCCGCAGATGAAGTACGAAACGAGCAATTCCTGAGATGGCCAACTCAGATGAAATCAGATCCCGCCACAAGGGACAACACTAAATACTGCGAGTTCCATAGGGATTATGGGCATCGCACTGACAATTGTATACAACTGAAAAGAGAAATAGAATACTTAATACAACGCGGATACCCCGGCGTTTCATATTCCAGGAACCAAGCCCAAATCAAGCCTGTAATCAGCCCAAAGTCGCCCAGACCAACCAGCCCCCGACCAACAACAGCCGCCTTAAACGACGACCAAAGACCAAGAACTCGAGGTGGGTCCACTGATCTCGGGAGGATTCGCCAGGAGGAGGAGAATCTAGTTCATCTAAGGCCCACTCCGCGTAGCATCGATCAGCGTAAATGGAAATACAAGATCTAAACAGCCGCGACTGACACTACCATCACGTTCGACTCAGACCGAGGGAGGCGCCACTTTTACGACGACCCATTGGTAGTTCGTGACGACAGGCCAACACAATCCGCTCATCTGGGTTTTAATTGATAAATCTAGAGTTCACCACATCATTTTCGCGGTTAGCCTTTGACAAAATGGGCATCGAGAGAAAAGCTAGAACCCGGCCGCCAACACACATTTGCGGGGTTCGGGAGAAAAGGCTGGTATTACCATTGGGCTCGATTCAACCGGGTGCTCACTCCTCGGGCGAGCCCCCTTGCCGTAGTGACGACAATGGAAGAAGGTTCCCATCGTAGACGCCCGGGCCGCCTTATATAACATGTTGCTAGGCGTATCTCTCTCAATGCAATAAAAGCCATCCTCAACAGACACATGATAATCAAATCTCAACCATGGAGTGTGGATGGTCCGAGGAGATCACGGTGGTTGCGGAATGCCACACACCTCCATGAAACAAACAAAGAATGACAATGTGAATGTAGACGAGCTTGACATGCTCGACGAGGTGCTCACCCGACCCGAGCCCTCGGAGGAACTAGAACCCGTATCGCTGGATGACGACCCTGAACATCTCGCCTACATCGTCTGCAATAATGCAAGATCTCAAAAGCCTCCTCACTCGCCTTTTAAGTACGTAATAGAGACGTGCTACATGGAAGCAGCAGACATGGAGGAATCGACCCTACAAGAATCAATTATAGATTGAACACCAACCCATCCTTCAAACCATTAAAAGCGCCAGAGCTTCGCACTAAAGGCAAAAAAGCCATCAACTAGGAGACTCAAGAAGCTCCTCCGCGTGAGCGATCGTGAGAGGTAGAATATCCCAAGTGGTTGGCTAATGTTGTACTCGTCAAAAAAGAAAATGGCAAGTGGCGACTCTATATCGACTTCACCGACATAAATAAAGCACGCCCTAAGCGACGCCTTCCCTTTCGCTAAGGATCTGACCTCATCGGAAGCCACCGCGGGCCACGAACTTCTCGCTTTATGGATGCATTTTCCTGGCTACAAATCAGACGCGATGGGCCCCGATGACCAAGAAAAGACCTCGTCATTACAACACAGGAACCTATTACACTGGTAATGCCGCTGACACCTAAGAACGCAGGAGCGACTCCACCGCAGGTTAGTAAACCGGATGTTCCAAAAGCAGATATGCACAACTATGGAGGTATATGTAGACGACATGGTGGTAAAATCCACCACAGCCGATCTCCACATCGCTCATCTCTCTGAGGCGTTCCAGATCCTGAGAAATTACAACATGAAACTGAACCCAAACTAAACAAAGGCTCTCTACAGTTAGTTTAAATTTCTCGGGTTTCAGTCAACCACGTGGAATCGAGGCAAATCCACAAAAATAAAGGCGTTGCTCGACATGTCGTCACCATCGAATAAAGGAAGTCCAACAATCGACAAAGAAGAATTCGCACCTACCGTGACTGCATCCGTATTAGTGACAAGTGCCAAATTCCTTCAGTGTCCCGAAGAAGGCCTTCCATCCGGATGCTAAGTGTGAAGAAGCATTTACAACATTAAAAACATACCCAGCCTCCACCCATTCTTAGTAAGTCCCGTTGAAGGGGAACTCCTCACTCCATACTAGTCAGACGTATTTCTCAACCAAATAAGCAAGATTGCCGTAGACAAAGAACGAGTACAACACCCGGCCGCTTTACTATCAGAGCGAGCTTTGAGAGGAGCGAGGAGAGGTACCCGAGGATGGAGAAATTAATACCAAGGGCCAAACTCAGAAACAGAAGTTCGTCCCTACTTCCCTGTGCTCATACCATAGAACTCCGAAGCAGAATATCCGATGAAGCAAGTATTGCACAAAACTAAGCCTCCTGAAGGTCAGACAAGAAGGCCATAGAGTTGCCAGTTCCAGATCATATACAAGCCGAACCGGCCATAAAAGGACAGGTCCTAGCCGATTTCATGGAATTTACACTCCAACGTAATCCTGCTCGCACCACTCACGAAAAGGATCTAATTCCCAATTTGGAAACTCTCTCGTAGATGGAGCCTCAAATGCGACAAGGAAGCTGAGAGCTCAATTTAACCTCACCCCAAGGGAGGTGATACTGAATACGCACTGTGATTTGGGTTCCAGAAGTGCTTCCATCAACTATACGAGTATGAGGTCAGTTACAACAGCCTCAACTCAAATTCTGACCATTAGAAGTCGATCGCCTAGAGGTCTACAAAGGACTTTAACCCGGTGGTCGACAAATAGAAGACACCCACGAGGCCAAAAGTGAAAGGATGATCTTATACCTCCAAAAAGTCCACGATTTATTAAAGAAATTTGTGTTGGTTCAAGTCAAACATGTCCCCAGAGCAGAGAATTCCCGAGCAGACGCCTTGGCGAAGTTAGCCACAACCTCACAGGAAGACCTCGGCAGGTCGACGCTTGTTGAATACTTGGCGGAACCTTATATCGATCCTTATAGCATGGTGGTCACCCCGGTAGAGTCCATGCCGAGCTGGATGGACCCCATTTGGAATTATATAATAGACGGAAGCCTACCAGTGACTAATTCGAAAGAAGCAAATAAAATAAGAGCGAGGTCACCAGTTCACTAATCATAAAGGAAGCCTCTGCTGCTGAGGATTTTTCACACCCTTCCTTAAATGCATCGCAGGAGAGGACATCAAGTACGTGCTGAGAGAGGTACACGAGGGTATATGCGGGAATCATATCAGAGCTCGGGCATTAGCAGAAAAGTCTTAAGGCAGGATACTACAGGCCAACCATACTCAAGGATGCAACTGACCTAGTCAAGAAATGCGTGATCTCGCCAGAGCACGCCAAGATCTCACGCCCGCTCAGCCTCTTAATATCGATCAAGTCCCGGCCTTTCCAACAAAGGGGTTTGACATAGTTGGGACCCCCGCCCATTGGTAAAGGTCAAGGCAAATTCATAATCGTCTAAGTGGATTACTTCACCAAGTGGGCAGAAGCCGAGCCTTTAGCCACAATTACAGAGCAAAAGATACGCAATTTCGTGTGGCGAGCCATCATATGCAGGTTTGGCATCCCAAGAGCCCTGGTATCAGACAACGGAAAACAGTTCGACAACGCTAAATTCAGAGATTTTTGTGCCGAGCTCGGAATTAAAAATTATTACTCGTCCCCAGCACACCCGCAATCAAATGGACAGGCCGAAGTCACTATCAGAACCCTTAAAGCTGCCTTAAGACCAAGTCAGCACCTTTAAGGAATCAAGTGTATCACCTCCCCGAGGTACCATGGCCCACAGACAACACAAGTCAACAACTCCTGGGAAACCCCATTTGCCCTAGCCTTGGCACCGCGCAGCCCCCGTGGAGGCTCCGAATAAAGTCTCCCAGATCGAGCCGCATCAGTGGAGCATAATGACGAGGCCCTTCGTCTAAACTTAGAACTCCTAGATGAAAAGCGCGAGCAGGTTCAAAGGCGTACGGAGGAGTATCAAAGGAAAACAGCAAGGTACTATAATAAAAAAGTCAAGCCTAGGAGCTACATGCCGGGCGACTTAGTCTTAAAGAAGCTCCTGCCAGTGAGGAAGAATCCAACAAGATGGAAAACCAGGGCCCCAACCGGAAGGTCCTTACATCATATCTCGAGTCGTCAAAGGCCGGCAATTCACATGCAGCCCGTACAGGAAGGAAAATCTTACAAAGATACATGGAATGCGGAACATCTTGCCTTACCGCTAGAAGCACGGCTTGTAATGTTAAATAATGCCTTATCGGATCTTATGTGACAAGTGGAGCGTTCATTGATTATTTGGTTATACATCTCAAACAGTTCATATATGTAAGATACATAAAAAGGCACAATAAGAAGATTCATAGACATAAAAGGAAAAGTTACTCTTTATTTCAATTGAACTACATTCGCATAATCACATTCTATGGTGTCCCTCGACACATCCAAAAGCACTCGCATGCGCTTCCTCGAAACCCCAAAAAAAAAAAAAAAAAAGGGAGAAAAGAAAAGAGGAGAAAAAGAAAAGGGAGGCAAAGGAGAAAGACAGAATGAAAAGAAGGAGAAGGAAAAGAAAGAAGTGGAAAAGAGGAGAAGAAGAAAAGGGATGGAAGGAGTTTATGCAAAAAAAAAAAGGGGGAGAATGAGAGGTGGAAGAAAAGATGAAAAAGAAGGAGAAGGAGAAGAGAAAGAGAAGAAAAATGGAACAGAAAATAGAGAGAGCAGCGCAAGAGATGCGCCACCCTCTCCGGACGCATTCCCTAGCACGAAGCTAGGGAATAACATGACTCCCATAAAGGGGAGACTAGGGAAAAACACAACTCCCACATGTAGAAGAACAACAACGCTGACCCCAAATCTTCAGAAGGATCCCCAGCGAAGACGATCAAACTTCGACTCTTCATCTCACGCAGATTTCAGTTATGCATCAGAGAAAGCAAAATATACAAAGAATAAGCCTCACAGCAATGAAACCGCTATTTATAAGAAGATCAAAGCTCTTGGAAACCCGCGCGAGCGTTCCAAATTCTCCATCAATCAGCATTAAAGACGTTCGCACCTTTTCAAGAAAATCAGAAGACGAATGGCCGCCCGTAAGAGCTATGCCCAGCAATTCACATGGATGAGCCCTACCCAACTATATGCAATGACGAACTCATCTAATCTGCACAGGCCACGCTCCTTCAAGAGTCAAAACCAACTCAGGCTACATTGCCACTTACCGAACGCCACTACCGAACGCCACTACTGAACGCCACTCTACCGAATGCCACTACCGAACGCCACCAGCCACATTGCCACCGCCAGAATGCCACCACTGAACGCCATTCTGGCTGGAACCCAAGACTACCGAATGCCACCGTGCCACATTGCCACCACCGAACGCCACTTCTACTGAACGCCACTGCAGTTACATCAAGCACTGGGCTTGAACGCCACTAGGCCGAACGCCATTCTACCGAACGCCACTTACTGAACGCCACTTACCGAACGCCCACTCTCAAAGCCACATCACTCCCACAACGCCACCAAGGCAACAACGCTAGAAGCCAATCAGCTTACCTTGACAAGACCTTCCCATCAATTCGCATGGACGAGCTCTTCCCAGCATCTCATATGGACGAGCTCCGCCCAACCGTTCGCATCGACGAGCCCTTCCCAGCATTTCATATGGACGAGTTCTGCCCAACTGTTCGTATTGACGAGCTTCTTCTAGCGGTTCGCACTGACGAGTTCAGGCCGGATAACCTAAAGAAGTCGACTCTCGCCTCGTAACCCAGCCTGGGTCGTATCCACCAAATCTTAAATCGACGAAATTAACTATCTCAAAGATTCACCGCGACAACCTAAGGAATCAGCTCAACTCATAAAATCAATCGCTGGAGGTCGTACTACCGCGATTGACGAAAGCCTCACAAAAGCAGTCATGCAACCTAAGGAATCGGGCCTCAACACATACACGTCACCCACGGAGGACGTACGCCTCGGGTTAATTCTACCAAAAATAGGTCATGCGTTCTAAGGAGCCCAAAATACTCACTCGACGAGTACCCATCTACCCGCACAGCCACGCCGCCTCAGAGTCGACTACCAGTTACATCGCTATCTCGGCCAACGCCACCGCAGCCACAACGCCGTGAGCCCGCTTGCTCACTTCGACGAGCCTCATCTACTCAAGACAGCCAGCCGCTTCAGGAGTCGACTAACTTAGGGCTACATCGCTATCTCGCTTGAACGCCACCGCAGGCCACGCCAGGAACCTGCTGGGGCGCTTGCTCACTTGACGAGCTCATCTTACTCGCAGACGTGCCACGTCAGAGTCGACCCACCAGTTATGATCGCCATTCCGCTTAACGCCATCACATTACAATAGCCAGAGCCCGCTTGCTCACTCGACGAGCTCATCTACTCGCACAGCCACGCCGTGGTCGACCACCAGCTACATCGCCATTCGCTTGAACGCCACTAAGACACAGAGCTCCAGCTGCTCGTTTCGACGAGCTCATCTTACTATGCACGTGCCATGCCGCTCGGGAGTCGTGACCAGCTCAGTTACATCGCCATTCATTGAACGCCACTGCTAGCCACGCCGCCAGTGAGCCCAATTGTCACCTTGACGAGCTCATCTACTCCTTACCACGTGCCACGTCAAAGAGTCGACTCAGCCAGTTAAGACGCTATCTCTACTTGAACGCCACCAAGAAGCCACAACAGGAGCCCAGCCATTCACATTGACGAGCTCTTCCCCGCCTCACATGGACAAGCCCCCAAACACCACATTGACGAGCCTTCCCATCGCCTCACTCCTGACAGCTCAACTCTACCGCTCACTCCGACGAGCTCTTCCCTCTCGGGCTCATGAACGAGCCCCCGCCACTCCGACGAGCTCTTCCTCCGCTCACACGACGAGCCCCGCCAAAGAATTCACATTGACGAGCCTACCCCATCAGTTCACTAGGACGAGCTCTACCCAACTATTCACATTGACGAGCTCTTCCCAGTTAGCCTTCACATCGACGAGCTCTTCTCCCAAATAGCTCACATGGACGAGCTTCCACCCAACTATTCAATCCGACGAGCCTTTCCCATCACTCACTCTTGGACGAAGCCTCTAATTAACTATCTCGCATTGACGAGCTCCTCCCATCAGTTCACATGGACTAGCTCTACTCAACTATTCACTCCGACGAGCTCTTCCCATCGGGCCCACTTCGACTCCAGCCTACCTCAACCATTCACACGACGGCAGCTCGCTCCACATGGACGAGCCTACTCAAAGAATTCACATTGACGAAGCTCTTCCATCACCACTTACGAGCCCCACTCAACCATTCAATCTCGACGAGCTCTCCCCCCGCCCCTCACATGGACGAGCCCCGCCACACCACATCGACGGTGCCTCTTCCCATCGCCACTCGGACGAGCTCAACCCACCGCTCACTCGACGAGCTCTTCCTCTCGCTCACACTGACGAGCCCGGCCAAAGAATTCATCGGACGAAAGCTCTTCCCATCGGGCCACTCTGACGAGCTCACTCAACCGTTCACTTTGACAGCTCTTCCCCGCCTCACGACGAGCCCCGCCTACCCATTCACATCGACGAGCCTCTACCCACCTACTCACATTGACAACCTCAACAAAAGCCAGGTCGCAACCCAGAAATCAACCGACCACACAAGTTAGCTCGATGGAAGCTAGCAACCTCGTGACGGGTGACCTCAGCCACAAATCAGGACGCGGCAAATCTCTAAGGGAACCGTCAACTCATGCCGATACCGACTAAGGCCAGAGGCTCACTCGACGAGCTCCACCTACACCGACCGTACAACCTAGGAACCGGTCCAGCCCGAGCAAAATAGCAAACGAGGCCTCAATGACTCAGTTTGACAAGCCTGATTGCTCAGACCCTCAATTCGAGCTATATAGTTCAAGGAGAAAAGTAAAAATATCCCAGTGAGAACGCAAATCTTTAAAAAATAAGTATTTATTAAAAGGAGGGCTACATAGTCTCAGCCCTGTGCCTAACAAAAGAAACGTAGATATATATATATATATATATATATATATATATAGTATATATATATATATATATATATATATATATATATAAGTCGACATCGTGCAAAATGTAGATGAGCACAGAGTTCAGGTCAATAGAGGAACGGACGACGAAGATGGGGAATGGGCTTCAGCAGGAGTACCAGGATCTCGAGAATAAGCTAGTACAGTGATTCCTCTGCCTCTTCGTCGCTTGGGAGGTCGAAGTTGAAGTCCAGATCTGAGTACGCGTGAACAGCTTTCTGTTGAAAAGCGAGCCACCTAGAGGCCCACTGAGCACTGGCTTGGTCCCTCAGTTGTCTAATAACCTCATCTCTCTGAGCAACCAAACTAACCCGCTGATGAAGATCTCATACAAGAATCATGACACTCCCCTCATTCAACCTGCTTCCGCCAAGTTTGCGGTTTCTCGGAGGATTCCCACGACGAGCGCCCTAGCAAAGATCTCGATTCTGAAGCTTCGCGACGGGCCAGCCCGAGTTGTGTTTCCCATCGTTCGTATCACCCAATGGCCGCGCCGCAGCCCACTTTGAAGATCCCGCAGCTCGCCCCGAGTTGTGATGAGCTCCTCTCTAACCATTTGAAGCTCACACTGGGCGTGACTCAGCCCTCCCTCGTCTCAATCAACTCATTTTGCTCAGCCCGAGCGCATCTCGAACCTCCCGCTCGCCGCCGCCGCCAGCTACTTCGAACCTCATCTTCTCTACTTTCTGCCCGAGCGCGAGCTGACGTGGTATGTTTTAGATCAGATTTAAGTCGCTCCACTTCTTCTTTATCTCTATATCTCGCGCTCGCTCCCGTGTACCCCTGGCCTCGCTCGTGACGTAGAGCGTCGCCGCCTTATAACCGGCAATTCTCACGTGCCATTTAGTTTGGCCTTTTCACGTGCCCTTCAAATGAGTGGCTACTCGTATATCAAAACATGAAGTTAACACTCAACACTTTAATCAAAGATGGGAGTAAGCACGATTGGAAACTTACCGATGCAACCCCCTGAAGGGATAAAGCCAAAGCCTCGTCAACAGGCAACGCTTTCGACCTCCCAAGGTCAGAATCCTTGAGGATGGATGAGACGGCACCTGCCGCGAGTTCGACATTAGAGAGCAAAGAGTCCATGTTTTCAACTGGGTTTCTGGCTTCTTTCTCTTCACTACGCCCTTCGAGGAGGACTCGCATTCTCCGAAGGCTGATTCCGCACCTGCCATAGCATAACCGCCGCAACTACGCTCGACGGCCGCACCCAAGAGACTTTTTGCCTCTACGATAGGCTTAGAAGGAGGCGGGGGTCTCAAAACCACGGGAGCCTCGACTAAAGGCGACGGCGCCCGCTCCGATTCTCGGGCAGGAGAAGTCGGAGACGCCCCTAATTTCTGAACCTTGGCCGGAACCGACTGGTCCTTCTCAGTGGAGCTTGATTTTTTCCTTTTCGCACTCCGGGGCTTCCGAGACATCGCCCCCAAATGAACCAAAATCTCTCCCCGGTAGGGAGTGGCGCTATGAAGCCCTAATGGAGGAGACTCAGGTGGAAGGAGGCGAAGGCCCGCTGCAGGAACGTGCACTTCAAATTAGATGGGCCAGAATGTCCGACTTTATCAACTCGCATAAGGATCTAGCAGATACTTCGCCAACGCCAGCTATGACATTATCTTCTGCCGCTTAAGGTCAAGACGAGCAACTGGAAACACGGCGATAATTATAAAATCAGAAACATTCAATCACCTTTAGACAAGTCATGTCGAAAAATGCAATGAAAGCTCAATGTAAGATTATCATGCCTGCCGTTGAACACCCGTGAGTGTCGTCCCCCGCCGGTTGATTGTATTCCCGCTTGAAACCGCCGGATAAAGAAATAGCTGCCCTTCCATGACCTATAAGTTAAGGAAGATCGAGATCACCAAAGGAGCTCTAACGCCCGGAGAAATATTGAAGCCTCGCGGTCTCCTGGGCTAAAGATGAAGGAGCAAAGCCACACTAGGAACGCCGAGCCCTTCTGGTCCCTAAAAGGCCAATAGGCTCACTCAAAACGCCCCAACCGGGCTGGGAGCAGCCAGGCGACGCACATCGGGAATGCCAAGAACCTCTTCTACAAAGGGAGGTAGCGCTGAAAACGAAGACCATTCTCAAAAGACACTTCAAAAAAACAGACCATCCCGGTGCACTCCAAGCCTACGTGAAAAGTCAAGACGTCAGTCCGTGACTTGACGCTGCAGAGGAGGTCGATAACGCTCAGCAAAGGTAACCCCATACGAAGGACCGACCTTACTAATCCATTAAATACAAAGAGATGTCGGACGTACATTTAAGGTAATCCGACCCCCCAGGATACGTAATTAGGTTTATTTTCTTTTTACCCTTATCCAAGGGAAGAGGAGGTGCCCCGAAGAAGCCAAGCCAAGGTCTAATCATAACCAATCGTCGAAGTATCCTAACCCAGTCTGTGAGTCCCAAGAATAACCGAAGAGTCATCGCCAATACATAAAGAGGAAGAACGAATCCTGACTCCATAATAATAATAAAAACGAAATCCAGTCAATTCAACCCTAGCGCCTCGTCGAAGAGAAATCAAAGAGGTAGAGACGCACTGGTCCCAGGGATAAAACGAAAGAAGCTACCTCAGTAAAAATACCAGAAAAAGACTCTACACAAAAGGCTCAAACAGAGAACTATGAGCAGATAAAGTACGAAATCGCGGAAGAGTTTAGAGGACCGCAGAAGACAGGATCTGAGGAAGTCCTCATGAAAGAGACTAAAAGAAATTAGAAGGGGTAGGAGAAACGAGCTGAAAAACCAAAGAGTCATCATTATCACAAGACATATGATCGACGACTGCTTCTTAACTAACCCACCCCAAACAGACACGTGAAACAGATTCGACGTGAAGAGGCATACGCACTTGCCCACGTACACCTGCACTCCAAGGGTCGGGGCAACCGATGTGGTTTGAAAATAGCGCCGCAGCCCACTCACTAGGCCCAAGAGAGAAAGATCAACTCGAGGTGAAGGCCCGATCCGCTGGACATACCCATTTGAGCAATTCGCACTACTTGATCACGGCCCGTGTTGAAGGCCCAATTGCCGAGATCATTGATAACCCGCCAGCCCCATGATCTACTTAACTGCCAAGATCGCCCGTGAGCGATCATGGAAGACTCCTCATAGGTACGTAAAATGTAATGATCCCCAATCACATACTATCCAAATTAATCGATCAAACATTATGAAGTTAGGAAAGCAAGATAATCCACTCATATTATAGCCCATCGACGATCCCCTATCACCAATAAGGAAAGGAGACTATCCCAAACTTTTCTATATCTCAGACTTAAATCCGATATGGACTAAAATAATAAATATACCATCCAATGGG
This sequence comes from Tetrastigma voinierianum, assembly GCA_016808115.1. Lineage (NCBI taxonomy): Eukaryota > Viridiplantae > Streptophyta > Magnoliopsida > Vitales > Vitaceae > Tetrastigma > Tetrastigma voinierianum. The sequence goes on along the minus strand of JAEQBH010004926.1, from coordinate 55,159 downwards.
AAGGACTCCTGATTACCATCCAACTGGTTGAACATCTACTATAAATACGAGGCCACCCCATCGGTGAAAGGTACGCCAACACTCATACGCACTCTTAGACGCATACTCATATGCAAACATAGGTAGCCTTCTGCGCCTCTTTTTCTCCTTTAAAGAACCGACTTAGTAGACTGAGAGCAAGCCACCCGGCTACCCTCGCCGACCCCCATTCCTTCCTTGTTTTTGCGCAGGAGTGCTACGTCCGTAGCCCCGCAGATCAACAAAGCAGTAAATGATCCTACTCTCAGCTTAGACAATCCAAGAGCCCGTGATCCCACTCTCTTCGCCAACAATCCAAACTACTTAACGACCCTACACACTACTCCACTCCCGCTTCGCTGAAAAAGCATCATCGATATAAATAGTATAAATTGACTCAAGAAAATGAAAGAATGAATCTGGTAATTAAATCTAAACTAGACATATTTATATACTAGAATTAATCTAAATCTAAATATTACGTATTTATAATATAGGATTTTAAATTAAATCAGATTTAGAATTTGATTCTCCAATAATGGAAACCAAATATGTGTTTTTATAAAAACTAGTCCTCAAAACATTGTTTAATGTTGTCAATGGTAATATGACATATGGTATAAATTTGTTTTATTTTAAAAACAATAATTAATAAATACATACCATGGTTCTATTCGAAACCACAAAAATTTCCTTTGAGTCTAGTTTATCATGACTACAACCAATAGTCTTTTGCAAAACATTTAACAAGGGAACAAAATAATTAAACACTATTTTATAACTTTAAACCCGTGATTTTGATAATCATTTCTACCACTTTTGAGTATTCTCCTCAAATTCATATCATCGACAAATCCATTAATAAATTTTAACAAAAGTTGCAATCGTTGTTAACACTTGTTCGTCTTCAATTTCCGGCACGGCTATGCAATGTGAACATGCAAAAGGCGACTGCGACGACAATGTGTCGGCCGTCTCCGATGATTGTCAACAATACGGAGATGAAGAAAAAGGAGGTCGAGATAGTCGACCTGAATACCCCACGCTATGGGGATCTTTCAAATTTATATGGCTCTGCTCTCAAATCTCCGTTCTTATTTTAGGAATAAGATCCGTTTTTCCTTATTATGGATTATCCTTTTAAGAAATAAAGGATTAAATATGTTTTACTTACTAAGGATTATCCTTTTAAGAAATAAAGAATAAAATATGTTTTTTCCTTATCTAGGATTATCCTTCAAAATAAAGGATTTAGAAATCAGGAAATTTGAGGATAAATATCTACTTTGCGTATTTTCCCATAACAAATTTCCTATATGCAAGTAGCACGTCCTATTGGGGACTCGATCCTAGATTCGGCAGCCTCAGTGACCGCACCTTCCTCGGTGGGTTCCCATGTGGTTTTAATATACCCAAGTCACTGCAAGCAGCCTTTCCACGAAGTGTCATGCAAGGTTTTGCGGGCGCCAAGCCTATTGAACAATGGGTCCTGGGGCCTAAAAGCCATGGTATCACACGCCCCTTCCTGGGCTGAAGGTTGATGCTTCTTAATCGGAAAAATACGATGCTTTTAAACATCGCAAGGAGAAAGTCAAGGGAGTGGGAGAATTAATTCGTGCATCGGGAACATGAGTTTGGATATATAAAGGTTGCATAGTGAACTCGATGTTTTCAACATCGCCTATTGCTCGAGATCAATGAGTAGGAGCGCAACAGCTCCTCTTGTTGGGTGAAGAACCCTAGAGTTAGGCTCCAACCCCCTTTCCTTACATAGCTCTCGCCATAACCTCGTCTGGGCTGCAAAGGAGAGGCTCGCAGTAGGGGTGAACATTTTGTTCTTACCGATCTTTGAAGTCAATCTTGGGTAGTCTTCCTGCCGGGTCAGCCTCGAAAGCTCCTGCCGAGATCGCTTAAAGGGGCCTTAGTTAGCTCTGCCTGCTCGACGCCACCTGAGGAACAAGACACACAAATTCTGCCCCCTGGCAGCAGAGAAAGACGGGTACAAGCTGAGAGCCATCGCTGTGTACAAACATGCACTAGTGGGCTAGGAATCTAAACGATGGACTTTTGAAAGTGCCAACAGGCTAAGTGCCATAGTCTGGTCTTTTGAAAGTGCCAGATGGCTTAGAGCCAGAAGTTTGGCATTAAGAAGTTTGCCGACGACTTGTAGCCACAAGTCTCGTTTCGAAGCTACTTGAGTGCGCTGTGGTTCTAAGTCTGACATTAAGAAAGTGGCAGACGGCTTAGTGCCACAAGTCTGGCATTAAGAAAGTAAGGACGGCTACGCCGCCCTGTCTTTGAAAGTGTCGCATGTTAGAGAAGGTCGGTCTGGTCTTTCGAAGCCTCGTACAGCTTGCAGCCTAAGTCCCAAGATTAAAAAGGTCGATTACCTTAGAGGTTTAAGCCCGGCCTTTAGAAAGCGCCTACGACCAGAGCCAGAAGCCTAAGCACAAAAGTTCCGACGGCTTAGAGCCAGAAGGCATCTTAGAAAGTGTCGCATTTGTACTTTTGTGAGCCAGAGGTCCGACATTGTGCGCCCGACTAGCTAGAGCCATAAGTATTTTGAAAGTGTCAGACGGTTTAAAGCCAGAAGTTTGACATTAAGAAAGTGTCAGACGGCTTAAAGCTAAAAGTCTGGTCTTTTGAAAGCTCCAAACGGCTTAGAGCCAAAAGTCCGACATTAAGAAAATGTAAGATTCGCCAGAGCCGTAGCTCCGCACAAGGAAGTGTCAAACAGCCTTAGAGCCGTAAGTCCTGCCTTTAAAGTGCCAAACAACTTAGATCCGAAAGTTTGGCATTAAGGAAGTGCCAGACAGCTTAGATCCGGAAGTCTGGTATTAAGGAAGTACCAGACGGCTTAGAGCCACAACTTTGGTCTTTGTCAGACAACTTAGAGCTAGAAGTCCGGCATTAAAAAAGTGTCAGACAGCTTAGAGCAAAAAGTCTGACATTAAGAAAGTGCCAGATAGCTTAGAGTCAAAAGTTTGGTCTTTTGAAAGGGCTATAAGGCTTAGAACCAAAAGTCTGGCATTAAGTGCCAGACGGCTTAGAGCCAAAAATCTGGTCTTTTGAAAGTGCCAAACGGCTCAGAGCCAGAAGTTTAGCATTAAGGAAGCGCCACTCCGCCTTGCAGCCATGTTTGGCATTAAGAAAGTGCTCGTAGGCTAAGAGCCACAAGCCTGTCTTTTGAAAGTGCCAACCGCTTAGAGGTAGAAGTCCGCATTAAGAAAGTGTCGACTGGCCAGAGCCAGAAGTCCGGTCTTGAAAGTGCCAGACGACTTAGAGCCAGAAGTTTGGCATTAAGGAAGTGTCGACATTTTGGGTCATAAGTCCGCATGAAGTGCCTGCCAGAGCCGGTCCGCAGACATGAACACCATACGGCTAAGATCCGTCCGGCCTTGAAAGTGCTGACGGCTTTAGATCCGTAAGTCCGTCTTTGAAAGTGCTGTGACGTTAGAGCCGCTTGGCATTAAATGAAATCGGTCATATTAAATGAACCAACTGGGCATCAACCATACTAGGCCATACATGACATTAGCGCCGTCCGGACATTAGACTGAGCCAGTTGGGCATTAATCATACTTGGCCAGATAGGGCAATAGCGCTATCCGAACTTTATACTGAGCCAGTTGGGCATTAACCATATTGGGCCGAATAAGGCATTTAGCGCCATCCGATCGTAGTTCCGAGCTGGGCTGGCCTTAACCATGCCGGCTACGTATTGTGGCATTTAGCTGCCATCTGGCCGTAGTTTGAGCCAATAGCCTTAACCATGCCGGGCCGAATAGCAGATTTAATAATATCCGGGATTTCTTTATAATGTGCAGCCAAGCATTAACCATATTGGGTTGGATAGCATTTAACGCCATCCCGATTCTTTAGTCTAAGCCACACAGCTCCAACCATGCCGGGCCGACAAAGGCACAAGACCATCCGAACTTTATACTGAGCCAGCTAGGCATTAACCATGCTAGGCCGGACAGGGCATTTAGCGTCATTCAAATTTTATTTTGAGCCAGCTGGGCATTAACCATACTGGGTCGGATAGGGCAATAGCGTCATCCGGACTTTAGTCTGAGTCAGCTGGGCATTAGCCATGCTGGGCCAGATAGGGCATCTAGCACCATCTGAACTTTGTACTGGGCCAACTGGGCATTAGCCATGCCTGGGCCGGATATGGCATTTAGCGCCATCCGAACTTTAGTCTGAGCCAGCTGGGCATTAGCCATGTTGGGCCGAATAGGGCATTTAGCGCCATCCGGACTTTAATCTGATTTAGCTGGGCATTAGCCATGCCGAGCCAGATAGGGCATTTAGCTTCATCCGGACTTTAATCTGAGCCAGCTGGGCATTAGCCATGCCAAGCCGGATAGGGTATTTAGCGCCATCTGGACTTTAGTCTGAGCCACCGCATTAGTTTCCTCGGGTCGACAGAGCATTAGCGCCATCCGGATTTTATTACGGAAATTTCAACAAGATAACTACGTTAAAACCGCATGCGTGATGGCCGCCATCCGGACTTTATTCTAAGCCAGCTGGGTATTAACCATACTGGGCCGGATAAGGCTTTAGCGCCATCCGGACTTTGTAAGAGGTCTATTGCAAAGATTTGATAGAGAATGCTTTAAAGGAAGTTTTATTGATAATAACTCTTCCAGGTTCGCGGCTTTCTCCAATCTGAGTCCGCAACTGGTCATTATCTCGCTGTGAGCGTTCAACATGACTTTGCAACTCCTTCATATTTCTTGTTAGTTCCTCCTTTTTTCTCTGCATGACCTGACGCCAATGGAGGAATTTGTATCTCGCGATCGGATCACCGGGCCGCATGACATCGCAATCGCCCGGACGACCGGGATGTGGAATGGGAATCGGGACGAGCCCAAGTGTCGGGCATGGCTACTCGGATACGCTGGAGCCAAGCTCTTGCCAATCGTCGGCGAAACTTTTTTTCTTTTCGATTTCCCATAGACGGCGCCAATTGTTGTTACCAATTTGTTCGTCTGACCAAGACGGATACGCACGTGAACCCGCAATGGTGACCCGACGACGGCAGGCCCGCCGCCTCCGATGATTAAGTCAAGAATATGGAGAGGAAGAAGCATGAGGTCGAGATAATGGGATCAGATAATTCTACTGTTTTGATCTTTCCAATTTATGCGCCGCTCTAAATCTCCACTCTTGTTTTAGAATAAGATCCGTTTTCTTATTAAGGATTGTCCTTTTAAGAACAAAGTGATACAAAATCGTTTTTCCTTACTAAGGATTATCCTTTTAAGAAATAAAGAATAAAATATGTTTTTTCCTTATCAAGGATTATCCTTCCAAATAAAAGATTTAGAAATCAGGAAATTCGAGGATAAATATCTACTTTTACAAAAGATTTTCCATACATGCAGAAAATAGCCACGTGGGGGACTCTGATCCCGTACCTGGCTCTAAGCTACAACATAACAAAGTGTGCGGGTAATCTTGTGAGAGGTTCACGCTATTTAATATACAAGTCGCCTCGTCTTCTTTACGATACGGCCACAGAACGGGCTTGCAGCGCCTGAATCTATCGAGAGCGATCTAGGACCTAAAAAGCCATGGTATTCACATTTTAATTATTTATAAGTACGTTGTAAGTATTATCACTTAATTATTTGTGTCCCAATTTGCACCTAAGCAATTTTATTTTTATTTTCTAGTAGTCCTAATATCACATGTAGAAAACGTGAAATCTTTTTACTCACATTATATTCATTTGTCTATATTAATATTAAAGGACATATATTAAGAGGATTAAAAAAGTTAAAAATAATAGAAAAAATAAATTTTTTATGGTTTGAACATTGAAATTACAAAGAATATATATATATATATATATATATATATATATATATATATATATATATATATATATATATATATATATATATATATATATATATATATTATGTTTGGTTTTAAAAATAGTAAGAATCTTAGATTTTTTTTTTAGAAAATATTTATAAAAAATATTGTTAATCCCTCCCTACTATAAGGAGAGTGAAGAAACAAATAAATATTAATAAAATTATATTTATATCTCTCTATAAATTATCTCGTTTTTTTTTTGCTCATACAAAATTTTAGCAACAATGAAAAAAATAATAATTATCTTTTAGAACTCCCGAAAAGCGGAACCACTGGTAAATTTCATCCCAATAGAGCAGGTCATGTATTATAAATCTGACCGCGTAACAGGTTATCAAACTGACTGTTGGTTTCGCTATCTTCCCTGCCAGCTGTTCTCCTGCGCCTCAGGTAACGAACTTAACGTCACAACATGCCGAAGTTGCCTTTCTTAATTCCACTCCCTGCTCTGTTCCTTCTCCTACTCCTCCTATCCTCACCACCCTTGCATGTAATTTCCCAAAACCTTGACGACGAACGATCAATCCTTCTAGACGTCAAACAGCAACTGGGGAATCCTCCGTCACTCCAGTCTTGGAATTCCTCGTCCTCCCCTTGTGATTGGCCGGAGATTACATGCAACACCAACACCACCGTCACTACTCTCACTGTTACGCAAGTCGATCACCGGGAAAATCCCTGCCAGAGTTTGTGACCTCAAGAACCTTACAGTACTTGACGTCTCCTACAATATCATTCCCGGCCAGTTCCCGGATGTTCTCAATTGTTCTAAGCTCGAGTACCTGCTCTTGATGCAAAACGCATTCGTGGGTCCAATTCCAGCTGATATTGATCGTCTTTCACGTCTCCAGTACCTGGACTTGACCGGAAACAACTTCTCAGGCGACATTCCGGCATCGATTGGGAGGCTAAGGGAGCTGGTCTACTTGTTCCTGGTTCAAAATGAGTTCAACGGCACCTGGCCGACGGAGATTGGTAGTTTGGCGAATCTTGAACAATTGGGCATGGCCTATAATGATAAATTCCTGCCTGCACCTCTCCCGGAGGAGTTTGGAGCATTGAAGAAGCTGAAGTTTCTGTGGATGACGGAGACGAATTTGATCGGTGGAATACCGGAGACCTTGATCAACAATCTGTCCAGTCTGGAACACTTAGATCTCGCCATCAACAATTTGAACGGTCCGATCCCCGGAGGTTTGCTTATGTCCAGAATTGATCAAACTTCGTATTTGTTCAACAACATATTGTCTGGCCACATTCCTTCCATCGGAGCTCTCAACTTGCTGATCTTTCCAAGAACGTATTGACGGGGCCGATACCAGAGTGGTTTCGGGAAGCTGCAAAATTTGTCGGCTTTGAGCCTTTTCTGGAATCAGTTGTCAGGCAAGATACCTGCAAATATAAGCTTCGTTCCGACTCTGGAAACCTTCAAGGTTTTCGGAAATCAATTGAGTGGAGTATTGCCTCCCGAATTCGGCCTTCATTCGGAGCTCCGAGGATTTGAGGTTTCCGAGAATAAACTAAGCGGGGAATTGCCTAGACATTTATGCGCAAAGGGGGCTTTGATCGGAGTGGTTGCTTCCAACAATCATCTCAGCGGGGAAGTGCCCGAGTCCCTGGGGAGCTGCATGAGTTTGATCACAATTCAGCTTACCAACACCAGCCCGGCCAGATTCCTTCCGGCATCTGGACATCACCGGGCATGGTATGGGTGATGTTAGGCGGAAATTCATTCTCCGGGACACTTCCAGGTAAATTGGGAAGCAATTTGTCCAGAATCGAGATCAATGACAACAAGTTTTCTGGTCCAATTCCCACTGGAATCTCTTCATGGACGAACATAGCTGTGCTCAATGCCAGCAACAATATGTTGTCGGGAAAGATTCCAATGGAATTGACCAGTCTAGGCAACATCTCTGTTCTGTTGCTGGATCGGAATCATTTCTCTGGTGAACTTCCCTCCCAGATCATCTCCTGGAAATCCCTCAATCATTTGAATTTCTCAAGAAACAAACTTTCTGGCCAAATCCCCAAGACTTTAAGTAGTCTACCTTGCCTTAATTTCCTAGACTGTCCGAAAACCATTTCTCAGGTCAAATTCCTCCTGTCATTTGAAGCTTCATCTTCTGATCTCATCCAACCAACCTCCGACAGTCCCCATTGAGTTTCAAAATGAAGCATATAAAGACAGTTTCTTGAACAACCCCAAGCTCTGCGTCAATGTTCCCAATCTGAACCTCAACCTCCCCAGATGTGACATCCACTTCGACAAATCGGCAACCAAATATCTCATTCTGACCCTATTTTTATCTGTGTCTGGTTTCCTAGCTGCCATTCTCTTCACCCTGTTCATGGTTCTAGAACATCACAGGAAGAATCATGGCGGAGACCTTACAAGCTCTAAGCTTACTCCGTTCCAAAATCTGGATTTCGATGAGCACAACATACTCTCAAGCTTGACAGAGAACAATATGATCGGATGTGGTGGGTCAGGGAAAGTATACCGAATCACTAATTGCCGTACCGGTGAAGTCCTAGCCGTTAAATTGATCATTTGTAATAACAAAAAATTGGATCACAAGTTTCAGAAACAATTCAGAGCAGAAGTGGAAATATTAGGCACCATACGCCATAAACATATAGTCAATCTGTTGTGCTGCATATCAAACGAAAGCTCGAATCTTCTTGTTTATGAGTACATGGAGAAACAGAGTCTGGACAGATGGCTTCATAGGAAGAAGCAGAGATCATCATCATCATCATTATCATCGTCCACCACAAGTTCTTCGGTTCATAACTTCGTCCTAGATTGGCCCAAAAGATTACAGATTGCAATCGGAGCAGCAAAAGGCCTGTGCCACATGCATGAATACTGTTCCCCTCCCATCATACATCGAGATGTAAAGTCCAGCAACATCTTGCTAGATGCAGAATTTAACGCGAAAATCGCTGATTTCGGATTGGCCAAGATGTTGGTGAAGCAAGGAGAGGCGGACACCATGTCAGTAGTTGCAGGCTCTTACGGATATATTGCTCCTGGTAAAAGTCAAGACCGAGACCATGCATGAACCTTTCCATTTTTTCATAATTCATAGATACATATTTTTTACTAACTGCTAAGCATTTCTGTAACTAACAGAGTATGCATATACAACAAAAGTGAACGAGAAGATCGATGTGTATAGCTTTGGAGTAGTGCTGCTTGAGCTGGTGACGGGGAGAGAAGCCAACAGCAGGGACGAAAACATGTGCCTTGTGGAATGGGCATGGGAGAAATGGGAGAAGTTCAGAGATGGGGAAACCATTGAAGAAGTGATGGATGAGGAGATCAAGGAACAATGTGACAGTTATCAAGTGACCACTCTCTTCAATCTAGGGCCTTATGTGCACTACCAGATCATTACTCCAATACCAGGGCCTACAATGAAGAAGGTTCTGGAGATTCTTCGACAGTGCAGTCCTGGCCATGGGGAGGGGCTTGCAAGAAACAAGAAGGACCATGAAGATGCGCCCCTGCTTCAAAATGCCACTCACAAGGCATCAGACAATGAAGCCGATGACCACCGTATCTTGGTTTGAATTTTACAGCTTCTATTGTACACTACATACATATGACATGTATAGTAAGAAAGCTAAGCGTATTATAAAATAAGCTTCCCTAGCAGAACAGAATGTACAAAATGTAATATCGAAGCGGTACAAAATGTAATATAGAAGCGGTTGGGATGGAGAAATTGTACAAAATGTAATATAGTAGTGTACATAGTTCAATAAATTCTCATGCACTAGGTTAACAATAAAGTTGGCAATTAGAGCGACAGATTTAACACTCATCATATCGTTAGACTGTTATGCCCTCTCTCATTCCAAAATTTCAACCTCATATCTGCCAACAGACCAACAGCCAGCCCGCCGTTAGGAAATTCATTGCCAGTCCACATCATTATTCTCACCAGCAAAAACCTCCTGATAAGTTAAGCGATATATCTTGAGTCCTTGACAAAGGTGTTATGAGAATTTTTGATGCAAAGAGAAAGCTGCGAAATACTAACAAAGTTCTGAAATTTTTGAAAGAGCACGACTAGGATTTTTAATAAATGCCAAGATTGGAAATGAAAGAATGTCCGAACAAGATACATCCATTTCGGGCCGACTAAACACATGTATTCGATTCAACAGTAACTTTGCAGTAAAGAACATAAATATGACCAACCTTCTTTAGCATAGCACTTTATTTCCTCATCATAATCTAACTTTGATGCCAAGTGGAGATCCTTAGTCAGCTTCTTCCCACTCGACCAACTGCCATTCCATGGGACTTGTCAGCAGGTACCATGGGCCCAAAGCCCAGTTCCTAAATTACCGGCCCACCCCAAGAGCCCCAAAGGATTAGCCCGTGCCGCCCGCCTGTGAGCTCCCTGGGATCCTCCGCCCGGTACCCTGGGCAAAATGGGATTAGGCCCAAAAGCCATCCGGCCTAGGAACGCCGTCAATCCTCGGTGCCCGGCGCCATCCCCGGGATGTCGCTTACCTGTGTGCTTCCTTCCGATCATTAACTCCACCAAACGAAACTGCTAACCAGCTCTTCATGATATAAGTGTGCTTCCATGAACCGACCCTCGCTCCAATATAATAGGAAAGCACTTGGAAGCAAAGAAATTTTATCGAGAATGCATTTATAAAAGGAAGAACGAGTCATCTCCAGAATAACTTATCTTTACGGGAAGAAATCGCCCACTATCCAAGAGAAAGATGGATCCTTTCTCCCCTCTCTCCATAAAAGAGAAGCAAATCATAACAAAAGAGGTACAAGATTCTTAATCGAGATAACTGCTGCTCCAAGCTCTAAGTCTTCGAGAAAAAGACTAACTTTGCCATTGGAGGGGCGACTGAACACCACCGTCGTCTTCTTATTTGATCTCAGGTGTTGCGCCGACTGAATGCCCCGATGATCCACTGACTCTGAGAATTCTGGAGACTACAATTGGCGCCGTCTGTGGGAAACGCCGAGCAAGAAGTCTCAGAGACGATACGCGAGAGCTTGGGTACACCCACCTGTGTGATCTCCCAATCTCTCCGAAGCTTTTACTCTGCTCGAACATCCTAATCGGATCATTTGGGAACTTACCGCCATGTCCAAAGAACCTGCAAAATCCACCAATCGAGGACTAGTTCCTCACTGGCGCCAAGAAATGGAGACGAAATAGGAGGAGCAGGCCCGACAGATGGCCGAACTACGAGAACGTGTGGACCATTTACAGCAGGAGAATGCCCGCTTATGAACCCGCTTAGAGTCCAAGAGAGTCTCGAGAACCCTAAAGGTGTCGCCTGCACGAGCCCCAGCTCGGCGAATAAAGGAAAGAGCCCGGTCCTACCCGACCATAGTGATCATCAGCCGACGACGAGCCTTCTTCTCTGACAGTCACTCCCCGTCGCCACTCACCCCCGAGCAATGCGAAAAGCCAAGTTCGGGGAAGAGACCTCCGCGCCCAGTCAGCCATGAGCGGAACGTGACGCCGAATACGAAAAGAGGATAGCAGGGATAAACCCTGCTCTGGCCAATCGGGTCCCTGAACATATTGCCACTCCTGGCTCGGGAACCCGCCTCCATTTCTACACGACCCGTGATCCTCCCGGCACTCGGCCCCACATGCAACCCTCAGATCCCACCGGCCCAAGGACCCTACGACATGCTGCCAGTCTCCTCGCCAAAGATATTTTAGACTATGAACCTCCTCGCAGATTCGTTATTCAGCCATTCGCTATGTACGACGGCTCCTCCGATCCGTACAATCACATGCTGCACTTCAACCAAGCGATGATCCTCAACGCCAGGGATGATAGACTGTGGTAAAGTGTTCCTGGGCTATACCTCAAAGGCCCAACTTCGGGCCCGGGTTCCACAAGCTTCCTGGGAGGATCGATAAACTCGCTCGCAAGTCAGGCCGCGGCTCTGCCTCCCGCAAGATCCGTGCTCGCTTAGGTAGAAAGGGAATATCATCTCCCTCCAGGCTATCCTTAAACGAGAAGACGAATCCATCCGGGATTTCACGCGTAGGTTCAGACAAGCTGTCCCGTAGATTGATATATACAGTATGGATGCAGTCCACAAAAACTTTCTGAAAAGCTTTGACCGACACCACCCCGCTCTTCCGCCATTCCTGGGATCCGCCCGCAACCATGGAAGAACTATATCGGCGGGCAGATAAGTTCTCCACACTGGAAGACAACATTCGGGCCGCCTCGCAAACTGTAATGATAACCACACAGAGTGGCAAGCCGGCCGCCAAAGGCTCATCTGAACGTAAGAACACCCGTAACAAGGGTCGGCCGCCCGACGGTAGTCCGAAAGCGCAAGGAGCCCCCCCAGTTCACTCCTCTCAACATCGCCTATGACTGGCTCCTCCTCCTCATTCGGGACCTCCCAGATTTCAAGTGGCCCCCACCTATGAGGGCAGGCCCGACCAGCACAACAGATCCCTAAGATGCGACTATCATAGAGATCATGGCCACGAAACCAACCATTACCAAAGCTTGAAGTTCCTAGTGGAAAACTGACTCACGAGCCTAAAAGACCCCACAAGGCATTTACGAGAGCCGATCATCAGTGGTAAATAGCCACCCCCACACCGACACCTGGCCAATATGATACCGAGCATGCCTCTGGGCCCCAAGAAGCCAACTTTATACTTGGGGGACCGACCGATAGCCAGTATCAGTCCAAAAAGCAGAGGAGAAAAATGCTCCATGTAGCCGCCATCAGAGCCCAAGAAATCATCACAGGCTCTCAAACTAGCTGACTACCCTATATCCTTCCCTTACAAAACCCTACTGGGGTTATTACCCCTCATTATGATGCACTTGTACTTACTATCGGTATTAACAATTTTGATGTACACAGGGTCCTCGTCGATCCAGGCAGTGCAGCCGATTTACTACACCTCCCAGCCCTTAAGCAAATGAAAGTCCTCGCCGTATCGTCTCACCATTGAAGGGTTTTGTCTAGGTTTAATCCGGGCTACCACATTGACAATGGGGACATTGTCTCCCAACAGATGAAATCCAGTACTCAACAGTATTGCCTGCAGGGGTATCGAATACAACAACCCAGACACCTGAGTCAGATACACACCATGAAAGCCGCATCATCCACATACCACCAAACAATTAGCTACTCGATCAAGGTCCGAGCAAAGCTCAACCTTCAGTGGAAGTCGGCTTAGCCGCACGACACTATCGCCTCTCAATGCAAGGACGCCGAACAGAGGAGTGCTCTAGTGAACCACCCTTTGAGGGCCAACCTCACAGAATAGCAATCACAAATATCCCGCTCGATCCGCCTGGGACGCAGAGCCCCCGGCGCTTGATCCTGAGCTACACCCTCGACGGCCGACATGCATCTATGTTAGTACCCTCTTGTCCGAGGAGGAGAAGGCCACCATGCCGTGATACGCTTAAATACTGATGTATTCACTTGGACTCATGCAGATATGACCGAAATCAGCCCCACGCACGCCTCACACAGACTAAACGTCACCCCATCTGCTTCCGCCGACAAAAGTGAGACGCTTTCACCCAGATTGCCACTTGGTCATCCAGACCGAGGTCGATAATCTTCTGCATAATGGATTTATCAGAGCAGTTAAGTACCTGGAATGGCTGGCCAACATGGTGGTTGTCTCAAAGAAGGGGAACAAAGGGAGAGTATGTGTGGATGACACGGACCTCAACGACGCCTGTCTAAAAGACAACTTCCCTCTGCCCCGCATAGATCAGATTGTGGACGCTTCGGCAAGGCACGATATTCTATCTTTCCTAGACGCCTTCTCGGGTTACCACCAGATCCCCATTTATCCCCCGGATGCGGAAAAAACATCTTTCATCACTCCCCATGGACTCTACTGTTATAATGTGATGCCTTTCGGATTGAAGAATGCAAGGGCCACCTATCAGAGGTTGGTGACAAAGATGTTTCGAATCATTACTCAGTAGCACAATGGAAGTCTATATTGACGATATGCTAGTAAAATCCAAGCAGCGCCCGGATCACACTGCACATCTTCAACGGATGTTCGACCTCCTCAGAGAATACGGTATGAAACTGAACCCCTTAAAATGTGCCTTTGGAGTTAGTGCCGGCCGATTCCTTGGCTTTATGGTAACTCAAAGGAGGATAGAGGCTAATCCTGTGCAACTTAAGGCCATCTTGCAATCGTCGACCCCTAGCTCCAAGAAAGGGATCCAGCAACTAACCGGCCGGTTGGCCGCCCTTGGGCGTTTTATTTCGGGTTCACGGGCCGTTTGAAACCCTTTTTCACTACCTTGAGGGGAGCCAATCGGGCCGAATGGAATTAGGAATGCGACAGGGCATTCGTAGAAATCAAGCAATACCTCACAAAGCCCCCTATTCTTGTAAGCCAGGCGACACCCTCTATCTCTACCTAGTAGCCTCTGATATAGCAGTAAGTGCCGTCTTGTTTAAAGAATGTGGGGATGCGAAGTTGAGGCCGGTGTTTTTTGTCAGCAAATCCTTGATTGACGCAGAGACCAGATATACCCACCTCGAGTGAGCTGCCTTGGTCCTCCGAACACTTCGCCGTGTAAAGGCTTACGCCCATACTTCCGTGCTCATCTCGCCAGGGTGCTAATCGATCTTCCACCGGGCACGATTAATAAACTTGATCTGTTCGGAAGGATGGCCCGTTGGGCAATGGAATTAAGTGAGTATGGCATCTAGTACAAGCCGAGACTTTCAAAGAAAGGGCAAGTCTTAGCCGACTCAAAACTTCAAGTACCTAGATATCACTACCGATAAAAAGGCCGGTGGACCCCACGCGGATCTGCCTGCATTAAATCGGGAGCCGACATCGGTTCCGCACTAACCTCCCAACCAGGGAAAGGATTGAACAGGCAGTAAGGTTGGGTTTCAGTGCCACCAATAACAAATCAGAATACGAGGCCACGATAGCCGGACTCGAGCTCGCACTCACTATGGGCGCCGACGCCTTCGATTCAGAGCGACCACGCCTAGTCATTTGACAGTTAATGCGGACCCGAGTCCGGGGACTCTCAAATGACTAAGCAAAGCCTCCTTAGTCAAACAAAAATTAAACGCCCTCTCGGCCTGGAAACTGGAACATGTCCCCCGAAACTGTAATGAGAGGGCCGATGCCTTGGCCGCCTAGCTGCTTCATTACCGATAACAAAAACGATATTTCGACGGGCTCCTCTATACTGCGCGCCCAAGTAAATCAGGTAGAAGAAGTCCCCTCATCTTGGATGGACCCTATATGACTATACATAGCCACGAGGGAATTACCTAATGACAAAGACAAGGCTCACAAAGTTCTAGTTCAGTCGGCTAGATTCTCCATGATGTGACTCCGGGTATCGTGACAAATGATCCCTTGTGTGGGCCGCACTGACGTGTCTAACCCCGAACAAGGCCTGCATGTATTAGCCGAATCGCATGAAGGCATATGCGCGGAATCACCAGGGGCGTAATCCTATACCCAGCCCACACTCGGGGATTTCACTGGGCCAACTATGAAGTCGACGCCGACACCCCAAGAGATGTGACCCTTGCTAGCGAATGTCCCCTATCTTGAAATCACCGGTGCAAGACTTGGTCTCCATCTCTAGCCCATGGCCATTCGTTCAATGGGGGATTGACATAATCGATCCGCTTCCCACTGCACCAGCTCAAAAGAAACTGTTATTGGTCACCACCGATTATTTTAGTAAATGGATAGAAGCTGACGCTTTCTCGTTGATCAAAGATAGGGATGTCACTCGGTTTATCTGGAAAAACATTGTCTGCCGGTTCGGCATCCCAAGATCAATCGTGTCCGATAACGGGCCGTAGTTTGACAGTCGAGTCTACCGGGACTTTTGCTAGGAATTGAAGATTAAACATTTATATTCTACCCCTTGGTATCCTCAAAGCAATGGCTGCTGTAAGCCTCCAACAAAACCTTTGTCGACGCTCTTGAAAAGCTGCTAGGACTTCGCTTAAAGGAAAAAATGGGTAGAAGAACTCCCGGTGCTCGCCTACGTAACCATCGCCCGAAAAGCCAACCGGCATCTCTCGCTTGCACTCACCTACCGGATGGAAGCCGCCATCCCCACCGAAATCGGGCTCGCCCACCATCCGAATCTGACACTCGCAGTCGAAATGGAATTAATAATCAAGGAGTTAGACATAAGTGATGAGTAGCGGAAGCCACCGGCATCCGCGATAACTTCCTACCGCGCTGGCGAACCTCTATAATAGACTCCGTTAAGCCTCGTGCTTCACGCGATCTGGTCTTAAGGAAAGTTTTTGAAAATACTGTAGACCCCATTACAGGAAAATTCCAACCCAACTGGGAAGGACCTTATGTCGTGATGCGAGCCGGTGAAACCGGGTCCTACGCTATAGATAAAATCGATGGAACCCCTATACCTAGAATGTGGAACGTCATGCATTTGAGAATGTATCATCAATCAAAGAATATCATTATCTTTGACTCTTATGGCTTTGCATATTTTTCATACGTAGTCACCCAGTCCGGATGGCGCAAGAAACTGACCTATCCGATCCTAGCTTTAGATATCTTCTAGCCGGTCAATTCAAAGCCCTGATGGCGCAAAGAACCGATTCCATCCGACCCAAATTTTAGATATCGTCTCGGGCTGGCCACAACTAAAAGTCTGATGGCGCAAGAACCGACCTGGCCCCCGCCTCGGGCGTGAGATAACCCTAGCCGGGTCAATCTGGTGTCCGGATGGCGCAAGAACCGACTATCCTACCGCTTAGATATCTTCTAGCCGGGTCAAATTCAAAGTCTGATGATGCGAAGAACCGACCTATCCGCCCGCTTAGATATCTTATAGCTTGGTCAAATTCAAGCCCGTATGGCGAAGTAAATCCGAACTATCCTACTCGGCTTAGATATCGGCTCAGGCTGGTCAAATTCAAAAGTCGGACAAGCAAGAACCGACCCGGTCCTACTCGACGATAACCCTTAGCCGGGTCAAATTCAAAAGTCCTGATGGCGCAAAGAATCGACCACCCATCCCCGCCTCCGGGCTAGATATCTTCTAGCCGGTCACTCAAAAGCCCGTGATGGCGTTGAAAGAACCGACCTATCCGGCCCTGGGCTAGATATCTTATAGCCGGGTCACCCAAAAGCCCCGACGGCCAAAGAAACTCCGACCTTATCCGCCCAGCATAGATCGCTTCTAGCTGATCAAATGCAAAAGCCCAGATGACCTAGTGAATAACCTATCCAGGCAACACAACAAACGACCCATCCGGCTCAATACCGATGGTGGCTTATTGACGCACTAGAATGGTGCGCTTAACAAAAATCAGCGCAAATCGGGATGGCATAGTATTAAAACATTCATCAATGTATTAAACAAAAACTAATGAAAAAGAAGTAGGGGATGTAAATTGTTTAATGCAACCACTGAATAATACTTGTCCCGACTCATAAAAAACACTAAAGCCCTAGTTGGCTATGGCATCCTCAACCCCGCCGACCGATGAGGCCGAGGGACCAATCGGAAGAGTCGGATCCTCTCCGACACGGCCGGATGTTCCTCGAACACCGGCCCTTCTAACAAGCAGCGTGGATCCGGGCTAGAGCTACGACGAGATGCTTCGGGGGGGCGGGGTCAAGTAAAGAAACTGAGTTTACTTGACCGAAGGATCCTAAGATTCCATCCCGGATCCGAGGCTTGCTTCCCGCATATGTCATGGCGTAAACACAACATCCATAGCCATAGTCAACAACAGATCGCCGCTGCATCGAGCTCACTTCCATCGCCTCTCTCACGCAACGACCTTCTCCCCGGTCGGCCAAGTCATCCTTACTACCCCGAGCCCATGACCAAGGCAAGTCTGCCCCATTAAACTGCTTTCTTCTTCCGTTCTTCTACGCTTCCCGCTACCGCCAACGCCCTCCTGAGCAACTCCATGCTCGGACTCCGCCTTCAGGCGAGCATTTTCCGCAACCGCTAAGGCACGTTGAACCCGGGCAAGCTCGACCACACCCGGTGCTCGTGCATAACGACCCCTTCGATTCAAGAATCCCGTCATCACCGCCTCACGACGGCCACATCCCTCTCGCCCTACCCGGCGCCTTGCATTCCTCGCCTCCAAATACCCCAAGCTGGCACATCAACTCCTCGGCCTCTTTAATTACACGCTCTCGCGCCTCCGCCGCCATCCCCAACCGGGATAGCACCGCAGCCGCTCGGCCGCTCCTAGCCTGAGCTCTCCGAACTGCGGATCGGGGCTTCATGTTCACTTAGCAACACGACCAAAGAACCCTTAAAGACAAAAATCAAGCATGGGCGTTAATGTCACAACGAAACTTGTTATCTTACCGCCTACCGACCGAACAAAGCTACTGGGCTATGGACTTCAGATACGCCGATGATCCGTCTCAATGTCTTCCTCCGGTCCTTGCTAGAACGCCCATCGAGCAGTCCTCACTAAGACCCATGCCCGAGCAATTTACCCATGATTCGATACACGGGCTAGTACAAATCATTCATTTGGTCGGGCCGCAAATGCCTCTCCGGTAGGAAAGGCTCCCAAGAACACATAAATCGAACTTTTAATTCGCCGATCCTCGCGCTGATATTCCACTCCTGGAGGCTCTAGTCAAGGTGGTGGAGCATAAGAGTTGGCTATGATCCGTCCAATGGGGGGCTCAGTGCTCCTGACCGCACGTAATCTCGACCCGCTGTGCCGACCCTCATCTGAAGGGTGAATTACCCGAAGAGCACTGAACCTGGCCCATTCCTTTCGACTCCTCGTCTCGGTCACCCCGTCTACCCGTGAATATGTCAAGCCTAGGCTCCTGGAGAACCGGGAATGACAATGGCTTGCATCCGATCCCCCGCCTAGGCCGACAGATCCCGCTAGCCCGGGCAGTGATCGCACCATTGCTCAACCACCTACCGCTTCCTTTTTACAGGCGGCGCATCCAGCCACAGCCTGCCATCCTTTCCCTCCCGTTCCTCTTCCAACTCGAAATCCTCATGTTTGCCGCTAACCCAGGGAATGAAATCCTCCTCGACTCCAAAGATTCACGCCCAACCGCCTTTCCTTTAATCATAATCACCGGGGGCGATCCGGCTACTTGCTCGCAAAGGCAACCGCCGGATGGCTACTGCTCTCCGACCGGGAACGGCCGGGCGTAACTAGAATCCTCAATGGGGGAGGTCGACGAACCCGATGCGCTCCAAGAACCCTACACCCGGCTTGATGCCTCAACCATCTGGGGCCACCCAGGGATCTCGGCATCATCAAACCGTAGACGCCGAGGCTCCAAGAATGACGTAAGGCGCTCCCTTCCACGACATCCGAAGGCAATCTATCGGGAATGACCGAACAATGTAAGGAGCTCCGTCATACTACCTACGGATATATTTTCTGGAGTTAGGAGAACCTTGTAATGCCGCTCCTGCTCGGATATCTCCGATAATCGGCGGATTTTCTCGAAACTTGACTTCTCCACCCAGTTCACTAGCCTGCCTCGCCAAGCCTTACCTACACGAGCAACCCAAGGTTAGTCCATCATCACATACTAATATCCGAAAGGCTGACGCCGTGTCTAACCCCACTCACACACTGAAAAGATTGAGACCGGTTGATATCAAACGAAAGACCGGGGGAGCCCGGGGACTCGTCCCATGGTCCCCTTACTAGCAACACTCCTTTCGCCTTAATTTTAGGTGAGTCGGGGAGCCCGTTAACAACCTGAAGTCGGAGATTTAGAACTGACATGGACATCCGGCCGCCTTGCCCGACTCTAAGAAAATAAATTATACATAGCTCGACCAATGAGAGGTTCGAGTTGATACAAGTGGTTCAACACGCAGCACCCCATCAAAATACGAATGACGTTGGGGTGGATAAGAGCCGGGGGCGCTCGGGTGAAATGCAAAAACTGCTTGACTAGTGGCCTGAGACGGAAGCTGTGAGTCCAACCGCGTTCCTGCAAAAACACACCATTATGTTCTCCTCCCAAGGTGGACTTGTTCGCCCTTTCCATCAACCGGAGGTCGATGTTATCGGGAACCTTGCAATAAGCCATTAACTCCTCTATCATCAGGGACGAGATGATGTCAAGCCACAGAAGGCGGCCGTCAAGGCGCCCTTCGGGCGGTACTTCACTGCGGAAGTTTCTTCTCGACCTCCTCGTCATTCTACAAGTGCATCATAAGGAGAAGAGAAAATCGGACATAGGGCTCCGCCATACCCAATTGGCACAAAGGCATACCCTAAGCCCGAGCAAGGACCGCCCAAGCCGAATAAATGTTAAACCATATCCCTTCCCTTCCATGCTCAGCAATGGAACTGGCCACCAAATTAAGGACCGCCACTACTAAGGGGCGATGATGGTTACTTGCGGAATAACGTGCGCAAGTGCCTGCAACAATGTCCCGTAAACGAATGCAAGGGTAGACCAGCCTATTCGTAGCAGTTAGTCGCCGAGAGGAAAGCAGATAAACCAAAATGACACGAAAAGGAAAAGAGTACGACTTAATGATGCCTATCTATATATATTGCCACATAGGGTCTATAGTTGCATTTAATGCAGCGATGATTAATCGTCTGCCTGAGATCTCAACCATCACGACGGTTCGCGCTCTAGGCAATCGGTAGACTACAGCAAGCAAGCCTGTGGCCTTTCTCTCGACGAATAAACCCAAATTAACAAGTTTTATAATATCCAACCAGCCTCCCACCAGACGTAATGTACACGAGACTGTAATAAGGCACTAAGCCGTTAAAAACTACAATTTTATTAAATGCACCAAAAAGGTGTTCGACATTACATAGCGATGCTTGTTTCCAAGCAATCATAATACAACACGACAAACTAACATTCATAACACCCGAAATA
Source organism: Tetrastigma voinierianum (assembly GCA_016808115.1). Classification (NCBI taxonomy): domain Eukaryota; kingdom Viridiplantae; phylum Streptophyta; class Magnoliopsida; order Vitales; family Vitaceae; genus Tetrastigma; species Tetrastigma voinierianum. Next base: position 34,340 of record JAEQBH010004926.1, on the reverse strand, counting down.
CAAAAGAAAAACAGGCAAGGCACCCACCGCCGGAACCAAGAAAGAAGTCACTGCAAAGAAGAAGGGAAAGATGGAGATAGGGTTGAAAGAGGCGGCTCGGGGGCCGCCAGCCAGCGGCAAGATGGAGGAAGGGGGGCTGCCGCAGAGCTAACAAAGAAAAAAAAAAGTGGAGGACGTAGGACCCGGTAGAGGTTGCGATCCCCGCAGATCTCACAGGGTGTCCCCGACCCTCAAGTTCTAGAACCACCCAAAGACCCCCCGGGACAATTTCAACTCTGCTCAAACCATACAATCTCTGATCCAACCCATGATTAGAAGGCGCGCTCAAATGACCACACACGACCATCCTTCATCCTGCAATCCTGGGCCTTAGCAACATTCATTTGTCCTTCTCTGATGAAGGAACGTGGATAACCAGTAAGACAACCAATCTACTCACCCATTAGCCTTTTATAGCTACCTCTAAATCTCAGGATCAACTAAAACGACCCAATAGCATCTAATGCAGCTTCAAAAAAGTTGCAAAATATACGTTGAAAATTAAGCAAAGACGATGGTCGATCGTCTTTTTTATAATACGACTTAAAGCTTTTTCCTTTTTTTCCGATCGGGGATGATCTTCCTCCCCGCAAAGAAAAGTGGGGCACAGGTACCATGGGCCCAGTCTGCTCCTCAGCCACCAAAGACACCAAGAACCCCAAAGTGGAGGCCAGGCCTAAAGCCCCGCCTCCGCCACAGTCACGGTAGATCCTCCGGGGCCGGCACCCTAAAGGGATCGGGGACCCAAAGCCGGGCCTGGCCTGAGCGCCGGATCCTTCACCCGGCACCCCAAAAGGGATTAGGCCCAAAAGCCGCCCGGCCCGAGAACGCCCTGGCCAATCCCCGCCGGTGCCCGGCGCCTTATCCCTGGATGCCCGTATCTGTGTGCTTCCTTTTCTCGATCGCACCAAATTAAACGAAACTTCCAACTCCGGCCTTCTTCATGATATATGTAAGTTCTCCCATGAACCCGACCCCTTGCTCCAATAGAATAGGAAATCACTCCTAGCAACAAGGCCCCATCTGGGAAGCATGCTATCGTTAATCTTTTTCCTACTATAAGTGTGAGTGATGGATCAAAACATCAACACAAATTTATAGCATTATTACCATAGGACTATTATCTAATCCCCAGCAATAATCCCATGAAACTTGTTTGTTATATTTCTTCACAATTATACTGATTTAAAAGCGGTTTCCTTAAGAGTAGATAAATTTAGTTCTGGTTTTGATCCATGATTCTGCAAGTGTACATATCGAACAAGTAATAAAGTGGATTTAAGTCTAGATATCGATCCCACAGAGATCTCAAGAATTTTCAATCAACTACCCCTCACTTACCAAGCTCTATACCGCCATTTGGACTATGATTTGCAATTGATATATCCCTAGCAACCTTTAAAATAATTAAAGAATAAAGATATGTAAACTAAGAACAAAATGAAATAATGCTGAAAGTAAAAAGAAATAAAAAAATTAAAGAACTGGACTAATTTGTTAGCTTTTAAAGGGACTGAAAATAATAAATTTATTAGAAACATCAATTCCCGCATAACTCGTCACTTGGCTTCATGAATCTCATATTTAGAATCCGCCCAAGGAAGATGGTAATGCCATGTGGATCTCTCCCTTAACGACACACATTTCATCATTCAATCTTCTCTGCTTTCTTTCAAGACAGGATTAGATAACTACTTTTTAATTCAGTTGCCTTGTTCTCGGGTATTTTTCTTTTTCAATACTTTATACCCAAAACATGGATCGTGAACTTACCCTAAGACATAGCTAAGCATGGGTTTACACTATACTGGTTTCTCATCCTCAAAATTGGAACAGTTCATTCTTTCCTTGATTAGATCCTTGCTAACACGGGATTGAACTTACTATTCGAATCGAGGTGAACTCTCTACTCATTTTAACTGATAAGTCATTCAACTCATTCTCGGTTTCAAGTGAGAAGAAGATTTATCGATTAAAATTCACAAAGCTCATTAGATCCCCAATATTAGGTTCGCATACCCTCGAGAAATTGTTCGCACTCTCAGATGCCTCTCCGTGTCACTCGTAGGGCCTCCTAGAAATCGTAGCATGAAACAATCCTAATACGTGTATGATTACCGATATTTGGATCAGATACAAAAATAAATGTAAAACCAAAGAAGCAAATCTAATCCGGGGTTCGCAGTCTCGATAAATTTATGTGAAAGATTGATTCTAACAAATGTAGTAAATTCAACTAAGCCGGGTTTCTAAATTACTTCATTACACTAATCTTAGCTCCCCTCGATCAAAAGAATCATCAGAATTGAATCGGATGTTCGAATCTAAAATTTGTTTGGACTTCAAACGAACCAGCAAGTAATTTCAAGAAAATAACATTCGTATCTAAATTTCTTCAACTTTCAACAACTAACATCCAGATCCAGAAATTCAAATGAAATAAAAATCTGCTCTAATCTAATCTAAAATAGCGGCAAAACAAAGAAAAAGAAACATAAAATTAAAATACACGAGCCTTAGGCTACCCGCACTTCGCTCGAAGCCGCCAAGAGTCGCTTTCCTTCTCAGAAAGTACCGCTATTTATGTGGTTCGAGTCATCTCTAATCCGATGCACTTCCTCGGGTTTTAAAATAATCGCCCATTTTGTTTGTTCATGTCGCGATCTATTTGTGTGTTAAGTAATCTTGACTTGATGTCGCTATCTTGGACTTGATGTCGCGGTTCCTCTTTCACGTCGCTAATTTCCACCGTTTCGCTTATGAGCCGCTTTTGATGTCGCGACTTTCAATCATACACGCGACTTCACCTTCGCATGGTGATCTCTGAGGTCGACTTCAATCATATCTGCGACTCGCTTTTCGCTCGTTCAGCGTAAGTTTTTGTCCGGGTCGCGACTACCTTTAACACCCCTTTACCTGATGTCGACCGCTTCGATGACGCCGCCCTTTCTTTCAGCGTTGATCGATGTCGACCACGAATGACGCCGCGACTTCGCTTCAGATAGAGATATCTTTCAGGTCGCGACTTAATCATACGCCGCGATTTCAATGTTATGCTTATGAGCTCTTTGATGTGTCGCTGAAGCTTATTTTGTCGCGGATTATTCTCATCTCGCCAGATTCCATGTCGCGACCACTCACGACGCGCGACATCTTCTCTCGATCTCGTTGTCGATGTCGCTATCTCTTCTAACTCGGCCGCGACCTCTTATGTCTCGCCCCTTGAAAATCTTTCGCCGCGCAACTTATCTCGGCAGGTCACGACTCCATGTCTACGCTGTTTCAATTCGCCGCGACCTCGGCGGTGTCGCGACATCATGTCTCGCTTCTTCACACTCGGGTCGCCTGACGGAGTTTCGTTGCGACCTCGTGTTATTCCTTCACATCACAAGGTCGCGACATCGTCCTTTCTTTCAAAATTAGCCGCGACTTCCTTTACTTGAGAAAGTCGCTCTTGTGGCTTTGTAGACGCCTCCTCGTCGCGACCTCATGGTGGCATCACGACGTCATTTATTCCCAGTCGCGACATCGCAATGATGTCGCGACATGAACTTCTTCATTTGATCGCTTTAATCTCTACTAAGTCATTTTTCGCTCAACTTCCTTCTGCGTCACGACTTCGCCGTCATTCTTCAGCTTCTTCAAAGTCAAATTTGTCGGGATGTCGTGATTCTGAATTGCCGGAAACCCTACCCCGCCACGACTTAAATTCCGCTTTTGACTTCACTTCACAAGTAGTCGATTTTATGATTTTTAAGTTAAAATTTGATTTTCCTCATTGTGATTTTCCTCGTTAAGAAATTGGAATTTGAGTCAATTATCGCTTTCTCTCTCGTTGCATAATTCATCATTATTCTCATTATAAACTCAAAATAGATTAAAAATCTAATGAGTTTTCGGACCACTTCAAATTCTCCGAACTTAAAATTTTGCTTGTCCCCAAGCAAAGAAAGAAGAAATTGTTTATCCTCAAACAAATAAGCTTAGAAAATTTTAAGGACATTTTTCCGATGACCTACGCGCTCTTTCTCATTCCACCCTCTCGATCTAGAATTAAGAGATATCACTATTATTTCAAATTTCAGTTTTGATGCAAGAACGCGCATAGCGCATTTCTATTACAAAATTTCGATAAACTAACGTGATATTTAAACAAGCTTTTATTTAACAAGTCTTGGTCTGTGTGTGTGTGCAGGTCACCAATCCTTTTCATCTTCATATTGAATTAAGTTAATCTTCTGGGAGTTTTCTTAGACTGTTTATCAAAGTCCCATATGCTTGTTTTTCATATTGATCTCCACTAATGTAGGTAAATTTAACCTTCAAAATCAATGAGGTCTTTCAGGCTTGTAATGTTGGGCTTAGGTATTCGGGTAGATAATGCAAAATTTAGGGCTGTAAATTACCCGCCTATCTTGTCTCTAAGCATTGTCGCTCCAACTTTCTTCCTTTTTCTTCTTTGTTCATTTCTGATTCTTCTCAATCTTAGCCGGATTCCTCTTTTTGAATTCTTTTTATGGAATTTCAACTTCCATATATACTTTATTCCAGCAGATTCCTTTGTTCTTTAACTCTTTGCTTTTATTTTTCTAAGATTCGAATAATAAGAATGCTTGTCTTCTTAGGCTTTCTATTACTCTTAGGAGAACTTTGGGCTAGCAACCCCATACCAATTAAGACAGTAAGGTTAGGTGTTAAAACACCTCACGAGCTTAATCGCTCAAGGGAAATAGGCCACAAGACAAAACTTATTCCTCTTCTATTTCAGCTTCCTCGCTCTTTACTTCTTCAACCCTTGTCAACATTTGGGTATATTATTCCCCCAAACTTGTTTCTTCCTTTATACTAAACTTCTCTGAACTAGAAACTGGATAATTTGCTCTTAATGTTGTGTTTATTGCAAGGAAGGAAATTTCAGTTTTCAATCAAGGTTTATTGAAGAAATATGCCATTCGCTCAAATCAAACTAGAGAATATGCTTAAGCACATTTTCGAGGGTAGGCTTAAAAGGCCTGCCGCCAAGGATGGCCTCTGGCCATTTTCTCTCGTTGGTTGTTTTCACTCCAGATTTCGCCTCAATCAATAATCGAATGTGTTCTAGGATTGTGGACTCTAAATCTCGAATCTCTAGAACATACTCCACCTCGCCAAAAGTTTCATAAGTTTTGTTGACCGATGTGTATTATTTCTTCAAGACTTGTACTTATTCACTCCGTCCACTTACATTATTTTAACCAAGTATTTTGGTCTTAATGTTAATAACCAATTTTCCAATTTTTGCAACTAAACTGAATTTAAACAGAACAGTAAATACTCCTAATTCCAGTTTCTTTATTCATGCCCTGATTCTTTCCAAAATTCTGTTCTTGAGAAAGAACATAATTATTTATTTGATTCCTAAACAGAAAATAAAATAACACAGAAACACAATTCAGATATAATGAACAGCCAATTTGTAAGTCAACAGAAATTTTATTCAAATATCAAAATATTTTGATATCATAACTTTATTTCTTTACAAATAAACTGTGAATCCAAGTTCGAGAAAACTCTATTTCTTTGATCTAAAATCCTATATCTTCTTTCCGGGTTGTCAAGGGACTCCGTCTTCAAAATTTGGTTCACCGTATCTTGAGCTCCTCCAAGAGTGATTCTACTGGCATAACAAGGTCAGGCAACAAATTGGAGCCTTTTCCTTTTTCTTCGAGCTCCGGTTGATGGTTCTAATTAACCCTTCTTCCAATTCCCTTCCCATCAACCACTCTCTTGATTACACATCGTTTTATGGAATAAGGAATGGAATAGGTTTGTTTTCCGACTCCATTCATTCCATAAACTCTGTGTTCATAACCTCAAGCTCTTCTTTCTTTTTCTCCATCTTCCTCATTTTCTTGTTTATTTTTCCTTGTCATCCCATCCTCATAGTGATTTTAGCCTCTCCCAAGAACAAGGCCATTTATTTATTTTAAATTCTTCAATGTATGCATTGAATGAGACTTCGAATTTGCTCTTCTCCGATATTTCCAATTGATTTCTTAGAATGAGGTGGGGGAAGATTAAAAATTTTCTCTCTTAAGTCTCCTCCGATTATTCTTCGAAATTGAGCATTATAAACTAATCGCTTCAATCAAGAAATTGAATTCGCTTTTGTATTAATAACTATCTAATTCCCGCATTTTTTTGAATGAATGTTACAACCGAAAGGTTTGAGTGGTATGAAGTTTAGTAGATTCCGAATTGAAATAGATGTCAAGCTTTTAATATCATATCAAGCAGCTGGGAGTCAAGTCATTAATTATTGGGCCACAAAATCAATGATTTTCAATGACTTTTATTCACTGATGTGCACCCAAAAGTAAAGGTTTTACTCTTTTAAAGCTTTTTCTGGTCACGACTTCAAATTTTCATGTCGTGACCTAAAATCTAGGGTCACTCATGTGGAAAAATTGTGTTGCAAACATAAAATTAGCACTCAAATTCACAGCAATGTCTATTTATCCAATTCCAATAAAAACAACTATGACTCAATTCATATTTATCATGCAAAAATTCAACAACTTCCACTATGCATCACCCTCAACAATTAAGCATCAAAACAATATAAACAAAATTTCCCCCAAACTTTCAATCATGCTTTATCCAAGACAATTTTAAAGATTCAAATCAAACAGAAGAAGAAACTGCCCCTTTTTTTTGTCTCTTATGCTGATTGATGTTTGATTGTTGATGCTCTCCTTTTTGCTCAATCTTCATTCCTGCAAAACTAAAAAAAAATATAAAATATTTACCTATTCTTCAATCAAAAATTATTAAAATCACAATAAGCTATTATAAATTTAAACACAGTAGATTGTAAAACTATAACAAGAAAAAAATTAAACTCAAACCGATGTGGATTGCCTTCCACAAAGCCGCCTCCATTTTTACTTTAGTCGACTTTCTAACGCTATTGTTCTCGTTGCTTTCTTCAATTTTCTTCTATCTCGTAACTAAGGGTTTATCTTCCAATTGATTTCTTGTGTTTTCTTAGAATTACTGAATCTTCTGCTTCTTCAGCCTACCAATGCAAATTATATGATAATCGGTTTTTCTTTTTGGCTCTAAAACTCATATTTCTAAATGACTGGGCAACTTCAATGTTAACCCTTCGCACTAGTTTCCTCGCCCATGAGTTTGCCGTGGTTCGGTCAAGCCACTTCATCTTGATCAAGCTTATTTATACTGAGACTGCTTTCATTATTAAACAAATTTAGCGCGTAACTCACAATCAAAGCTCTAAGGTATCAAAATTCATCTAAATTTCATCGATAGAGTTTCAATGATACAATCAACCACTCATCATTGAGAAGGCTGTTTTACGCCCATACAACTGCCTTCCTCTACATTAGATGTTCCGTAATTCTATTAATATTAAGATGCACTCCGTCTATTCCTCCCAACTCGAAGTGCTCGGCCTCACCTTTTTGTACATCAATCAAGGCAGCTCCCCGTTAAGAAAGGTCTTCCCAAAGAATGAGGAACTTGAGGATCTCCCTCCATCCGCATGATAACAAAATCCACCGGGAAAATGAATTTCCCAACCTCGACGAGCACATCTTCTGTAGAATGCCCTCTCGGTCGCCCTCGACCATCGCCCATCCGTAAAGTAATTGTCATTCGGGGTTAGTTCCAAACTAAGTCTCGCACAACCGATAGAGGCATCAAATTTATACTTGCTCCAGAGTCACATAAAGCTTTAACCACATTTCCCTATAGAACAGTGGAATAGTGAAACCATGTGGTCTTCATCTACTGAGCTCGCTAGATAATGGCACCGCATGAAGCAATAAGTTAACTATACCCTCCTCAGCTATCTTTCTTTTCGTCAAGACCTCCTTCAGAAATTTTGCATAGAGAGGCATTTGACCGGACACCTTCGCAAATGGGATATTTATTTAATATTTTCTTGATAAGCATCCAAGAATTTAGAAAATCGCTCTTCTTTGCACTTCCTAAGTCTCGTTGAATGGCAATCAAGCAGAGCATGTCGATACTCCTTCTTCTTTTTCTGGTCATTTCTTCCTTCATCCGTCTCAACGTTTCTTCTTCTTTCTTCAGCCTCTTCTTTCTCGCCATTTCTTCGCTTTCTATCTGTCTTCTCGCTGGCCGGCCAAATCCTTCCCACTTCTCAATTGAATTGCCATGCGCCTTGTGGTTCTTCCGGGTGTCACTAGGAATGTCTCTTGTTCGATTTGTCATATTCAGGCTAATTGTCTTTACTTGTGTTCTAGATTTTTCGCTGAAAGCAATTAGCATTCTTTCCGAATCCATTCAGACGACTCTGAAAGTTTCCAAGTCGATAGTTTCATTCATGGAATTGTAATAGCCTTTGTTATCCCCCATGAACCGGCAAAGATTTGTTCCTCAAATGGTTAGGTTCTCCTCCACCATATTCATTTCGCTCCCTCACCTCCTTGCCGTCGCTGAACCTTGGTGGCGTCACTTGATATCCCTTGCCGAGGATGTCAGTTCCCGCCTGGCAGTAATGCCCCTCCACCATATGAGAAATTCTCATGGTTCCGTCGGATCGTAGTGTGCAAGGTGTTAGGATTTGGCTTGAAATGATAACTTCTTTGCTCGCTCACGTAATTAACCTCCCAAAGACCATAAGAATCTTTCTTCGTTGGCATATCGCACTTCTTCTCATCAATTTCTTTCCACCGCTCTTATTTCATGAGCAAAGGTGCATCTTCCTCTCGTGGTTTTTGTCCATCCTATGCATTATAGCATCCAACTTAGCTCTCCATGGTCAGCTATCGCTCAAATTTCTATGACCCCTTTTCCTCTAAGTACTCCTCTTGAAACCTCGTATGGAGCTTTCATATTGCATTTTGCCGTGTCCTCTATCGTATCTCTTACCTCTTCAAGACTTTTTCGCTGAATGCTCCATAGCATGAAGCATCGATAATACCCTTGATGTATCATTGTGAGCGTATGGATAACACTATATCCATCCGGGTCTTCAAGTCTATTCCATGCATTGGGCACCTCTTCGCCAATCTTGAATCTTTCAAGTTTACATACAGCTCTCATCTTCCCTTGTTGGAATACAATTATCTCTCTTCGTCTCTATGAAGTGAGAGATGGGGGAAAGAATCCGCCTAAGTAAGCTTCTACCAACTCTTCCCAAATATCAACAGAACCATATGGTAATGATTCATACCATGTGGCTGCTATGTCTCTCAAAGAAAATGGGAAGAGATGTAGTTTTATCACCTCCGTCTCACACCATTCGCCACTGAGATACAGCCATTCGAGAAATCTTCCCGTGTGCTCATTTGGGTCTTCTGCGGATGACCAAGAACCGATGTTGCCGGGAACCATTATAATTACTGCCGGGCTTTAGTTCAAAATTGTTTGCATCCACGTAGGCCAGTTCGATTGCGTAATACTCTTTCAATAATAGCTCCGTAAATCCTCCATCGCACAAGAATGGAGGTCTCTCCGTCGCCGCCCCTCGGTTCCTCTCGCGAAGCCGTCATGTCTCTCCGCCATAGTCAAGGCTTCGCTTCTTTGTCTTTTCTAAGCTCCCGAGCTGCCTCTCCACTCCAAGAAACCGCTGAATCAGTCGATCCTCAAGCTTCCTACATTAAAGGTTTTCCCCGAAATAAAAGCATACCATTTTAATCAAACCTAACAAATATTTTCAACATGGCTTGTTAAAAAATTAAAGGACTAATGTAGTCACCGCTGAAAAGCTATTTTTGTTCTTTTCTTAAAAATGTCCAAATTAGTATTTCCTTCTTTCGTCGAATATTGATCTAATTAATTCTTTCGATCCCTAAGAATCTACTAAAACTTGTTAATCTTTTTTCTCCTACTATGTAAGTGTGAGCATTTCTGATCAAAACATCAACACAAATTTATAAGATTATTACCATAGGACTATTATCTAATCCCTCAAAGAATAATCCCATGAAACTTGTTTGTTATATTTCTTCACAATTATACCGATTTGGTGCGGTTTCCTAAGAGTAGATAAATTTAGTTCCGGGGTTTTGATCCATGATTCCAAGTGTACATATCGAACAAGCAATAAAGTGGATTTATCCGCATATCGATCCCAATGTAGATCTCAAGAATTTTCAATCAACTACCCCCGACCACCAAGCTCTATACTATTGGACTATGATCTGCAAATTGATATATCCCTAGCAACCTTTAAAATAATTAAAGAATAAAGATATGTGTAAACTAAGAACAAATGAAATAATGCTGAAAGTAAAAAGAAATAAAAAAAATTAAAGAACTGGACTAATTTGTTAGCTTTTAAAGGGATCATTGAAAATACAATATTAGAACATCAATTCCTCGCACAACTCTCAGAATCCTGGTCTCCATGAATCATATTTAGAACTGGCCCACAAGATGGTAATGCCACAGCGGATCTCTCCTTAACGACACATTTCCTTATCATCATCTAATCTTCTCTCGCTTTCTTTTCAAGACAGAGGATTAGATAACTACTTTTAACTGAAAGGCCTTGTTCTCGGGTATTTTTCTTTTCAATACTTCATACCCAAACATGGACTGTAAACCTTAGCTCCTAAGACATAGCAAGCACGGGTTTACACTATACCGGTTTTCATCTCAAATTGGAACAGCTTCATTCTTTCTCGATTAGATCCTTGCTAACACCCGGGATTGAACTTACCATTCGAATCGAGGCGAACTCTCTCGCTCATTTTAACCGGCGTGGTCATTCAACCTTATCTACGGCTTTCTGCGGAGAAGAAGATTTATCGACATTAAAATTCATTAAAGCTCATTGTGATCCCCAATATATTAGGTTCCAGATATTCCTCGAGAAATTGTTCAAGACTCGATGCCTTCTCTGTGTCACTCGCAGGGCCTCTCTTTGAAATCGAGCATGAAACAATCCTACACAGTATGACACCGGGAGCATTTGGATCAGATACAAAAAAATAAACAAAACCGCAAGCAAATTCCAATCAAGTTCAAGATCTCCCGACAAATTTCACAGAGATCGATTCTAGCAACAGAGTGTTCAACTAAGCTGGTTTCTAAATTACTCATTACACTAACTTAGGCCCTCCTCGATCAAAAGAACCATCAAACTCGGACGTCTCGAATTCCAAAATTTGTTCGGACTTTAAAACGAACCAGCAAGCACTAAGAAAATAACATTCGCATCTCTTCAACTTCAACAACCAACATCCGCATCCGTAAATTCAAATGAAGCCAAAATCTACTCTAATCTAATCTAAAATAACGGCAAAACAAAGAAAAAGAAACAGAAAATTAAAATACACGAGCCTTAGGCTACCCATTTCTCGCTTCGAGTCGCCAAGAGCCGCCTTTTCAGAGTGCCTGCTTATTTATAGGGTTCGAAGCCAAATTCCTAACTTCGATGCACTTTGTGGGTTTTAAAAATAACCGCCCATTTGTTTGTTCATGTCGCTGACCATTTGTGTGCTCGCGGACTTGATCCCTGTAATGTCGCGACTTCTTCACGCCGCGACTTCAATCGTCTCCTTATGACAGCTTGATGTCGCGACTTCAATCATACGTCGCGGCTTCACCTTTCTGTATTGTGATCTCTTTTGAGGTCGTGACTTCAATCATACGGGCCGCGACTCGCTTTTTCTATCTGCCTCAGAGCGTGCTTTTGTCCGGTCGCGACTTTCCTTTAACACCCCCTCAACTGGCGTCACACGCCGATGACGCCACGACCTTCTTCTCGCCACCGATGTCGTACCACCGAATGACGCTATGGCTTCGATTTTCGTATTTGCGGAGTTTTTCGAGGTCGCCACTTCAATCATACGCCGCCGCGACTTCAATGTTATGCTTATGAGCTCTTTTTGATGTCGCGTAAGCTTTTATTTTGTCGCGGACTTGTCTTCGCGATCTCTGATCCGATGTCGCGACCACCGCTGACGCCGCGACATCTTCTCGATTCGTTGATGTCGCTATCTCTTCTAACCGGCCGCGTAATTCTATGTCTCGTTTCCTTTGAAAATCTTTGTCGCAACTTCTATTCGATGTCACGACTCCATGTCTAATGCTAAGCTTAATCGCCGCGACCTCGGCGATGTCGCGACATCGCGTCTCGCTCTTCATTAATTCTGGTAGTCTAATTTGAGTTTCATGTAATCTTGGTGTTATTCTTCACACGCCAAGGTCGCGACATCAAGTCCTTCTTTCAAAATTGCGATTTCCCTTTACTCGAGAAAGCCAGACTGTGGCTTTGTAGACAAATTTCCTTGTCGACCCCATGGTGGCATCACCACGGTCATTTATCTCCTTTTGGTGTTACAAGATCGCACGATGTCGACATGAACTTCTTCATTTAATCAGTTCTTTTATCTCGAATTAAGTCATTTTTTTGTCTCCAACTTCCTTCTTCGTGCGTCACGACTTCGCTTGCTCACTCTTCGCTTCTTCTTCAAAGTCAAATTTTGTCGATGTCGTGACTCGAATCGCCGGAACCGGCACTTCCGGGTCGCGACTTAAATTCCGCTTGACTTCACTTATGCTGCAGTCGATTATGATTTTTTCTAAAATTTGATTTTCCTCAATAGATTTTCCTCGCAAATTGAATTTGAGTCAATTATCGGGTCGCAGACAATTCATCATTATTCACATTATAAACTCAGAAAAATGGATTAAAAATATAATGAGTTTTTGGACTCATCAGTTACTTAAAAGGAAGAATGAGTCATCATTCCCGAAATAAAAGCCACCTTCCCTATCTTTATGGGAAGAAATCATTCACCATCCAAGAGTTATATCCTTCACCCTCCATGTTATAAGAAATCACAACAATCAAGGCACGAGATTCTAATCGAGATAACCGGCCGCCTGCTCCCAAGTCTTCGAGAAAAAGACTAATCCTCACATCGAGGAGCGATGGAACACCACCGTCGTCTTCTTATTTGTTTTTCAGGTTGCAGTCGACTGGTGAATGCCCCGACGATCCACTGACTCTAAGAATTCAGGAGACTACACTTGTAACCTTTAGCAGAGTCTGGATTAATCTAGGATACAAACTATAGAAAATTTCAAACCTAGAACCCATCATATCTCTAGATATCAAAGAAGGCGATTACATTATGGAAAGTCCATAACTAATCATTTAAAAATGACAAACATAAACACTCTTAAAGAAAATTGTGGGTAATTTTTGCTTGATCCAGCTCCCCAGCTAGTAGTCTCTTTTTACTAAAGGTTGCGGGGCTAGCTCACGACTGCCCGGCCCGCAAGCCCCACTTAGGAGCCCAGGTCCAGTTACCCTCTTCTAGCCGAATAAGGGACTGGCATCCCCCGGATGCTATTTCCCGGAGAGGCTTTATCTAACCGAGGTTGATGAATGGGCTCCCCCGAAGAGAGGGCGCACCCTCCCATGCCTTGCCATGAATCTGAGAGCGACAACCCCTGGCAGTCCCGCATTGGGAGATATGTCCACTTAAAATGAGAACCACCACGCGCGAAACATGCACCCCACTCTCTCTACGGTCTTCTATTTAAAAGGAAGAGTTAGTCTCCGTCCGCGAAATGTGCGCCACCTTCTCCTTCCGATTTGGGAGGAAATCATCCACTTACCATGAAAAGTGGATCCCCTTCCTCTTTGATAAAAGGAGGTCATGACACGAAATAAGGTATGTGATTCGAAGCTTGAGACTCCCCATCTTGAAAAGGAAGAAAAGAGAGATCTAACTTGGAGTGATGATACGATTTCGCTGAGACCACCCCCGCCGGTTTTCTTAGTTGTTTGTTTTATAGTCAGGGTCATAAAAATGACGTGATGCTCGACGATTCAGTGACTCAAAGAATTCCGGAGACCACAAAAATCAAATGCAAATAATGCTCAATTGAATGAAACAAATTTTGATTTAATCATGTAAACATGTAGAATTATGAACTAAACCAACAAAACGAATAATGCATAAGAAAGTAAATTCACTTCATTTATAGGTGCATCGATTACTTTTTTTTCTTTCACAAAAATAGAACTTGAAAAATAATGTTTGTACGTAATATTTTGACTAGTTTCATAAATGCAAGCATGCAGTCATGGCTTTGAGACTTGCATTTTGAGTCTAATATTTCCAAATGTGTTTAATTTTCAGCACAATGAGCAGAAATACAGCCATATCTGGTTATAGACAAATTAAAAGGAGAATGCAAAAAGTCCTCTAAAGCTGCATTGGCATCCCGGATAGCAGCATTATGATTCTTCGTTTTGATGTACACACTAGCTGTAGAAACACCAAAAACCAAGACAAACATAAGAAATGAATTCAGAAATCTAAAGATCCCGGACACACAATCACTACAAATTATCAAACAATATTCCACCTCTGGTTGCATACATAATTGCTGATGTTGGGTTGAGCAAAATCGCCTCAGTCAGATGCTTGATTGCTTCCTCCAGCTTACCTAATAAAACAAAGACTCACAATGCATAAGCCACAAGTATAATGCATAAAACAGAAGCATATAATTATGGAAAATAAAACCAAATTACCTTCGGAAATGGCTTCCATGGCTTGTCCTTTTGCCATTTGAGAATGTTGAGAACCTTCCAGATTTAGCTTCTGCTGCTGTGTACCCTACACCTGAGATACACCCTATACTTACCCACGTCACAGCATCAGATATGTGGAGTGAAGTCATGCAATCTGTGTGACTCTGTTTATCTCTGTTTTTTATGCTTCTAGATCTATAATAAATACTTGTCCCCTTCCTCCTTGAGAGCAGGTCGTAAACAATGAGAAGAAACCATTCTTTAATATAGAGATCCACCATATTCTAACATGGTATCAGAGCTTCAGGATTCGCCCATGGCATCCGATGCGTCATCTCTGCTTCATCAACCTACATCTTCAAATTCTCAAAATCCTCATATCATTCTTCCAGCTGTATTACCTTCTGTGAGTGCTCGTCTCGATCGTTCAAATTACATCTTCTGGAGATCTCAGATTCTTCCCACTGCTAGAGCGTATGGTCTTGAAGATTTCCTGTTCGGCACTAGATCTCCACCAGAACAATCTATCAACAGTTCATCAGTTCCACCAATGGACTCAGTTAGATCAATTCTTACTCAGTTGGCTTTTATCTTCCATATCTGAAAATATGCTTGGGCATGTCCTTCACTGCACCACATCCTCTGAAGTCTGGAAAACACTGGATCTGTTATTCTCTACAAAATCTAAAGCACGCCTGCACATGAACTGATGAGTGCTGGTCAACTGATTCCCGATGATGAATCGGTCTTCCACATCCCCCAAAGGAACAGCCAACGGAGACACGAAATCGCCCAAAGGCCACTGTCTCTGCTCGCCAACCACTCACCAGGGCTCCTTCCGCTGCCGATTTCATCGTTCTGCTTCCATGAAGCGCTCCAATTCCATGCCTGCAAAATAACTCTGTCGCGTCCTTTCAAATCAGTCGACTCTACATGGTTATGATTAACCTGATCATCTCTCCAGGTTCTCTGGTGTGTCTCTCTTTTTCTTGTTATCTTCGGTGGTGGGTATGATATATCTGTAACTGTTCAGATTCAGATACATATATATAGCCCGTTCTCTGATTAATTCTCTCCTCTCCATGTTCTTACCTGATCTCTCTGTGTAAGCTGCTGTTAAGATGCATTTTCAGTAGGAAAGAAGAAGAAAGAACAGGAAGGTTTCTGGAAAAAAAAAAAAATCCCCTCTTATTCATTCCTCTTCCCATTTAAATAAACCCAATACACAACAACTAACTACAGCTATTTACTAGGAAAAATAACAGACCACTAGAAAGATAACCGACTACTTACCCACAATCAACACGAAAAACAACTTCTAAAACCGACTAAACAAACACACACTTATTGACCAATTTTGTGACATCACCTTCTGCTACATACGTGACCCACGTAAAGGCACACATCAAGTTCCTCCCCCTAAAGATCCCTTGTCCACAAGGGAAAAATCAGGATAGGCATGTACAAACCGTCAAGCGTTCTCCCACGTGGCATCTTCAATAGGGACACCCTTCCATTTAATTAAAACTTCTATCTTTGGACGGTATTTTCCTTTATGAATGACACAATGGTCCAAACGGCCTCTCGGGTTGTGGCATGACTTATTGAATCATCAGTTGGTGGCAAATAAGGGGAAGCAATGGGAGTGACTCTGCTGCCAAGAAGCAGTGCCAACATGAAAGACATTGTGGATGCAAGAACCGAATGGCAATCCAGTTGCTAGCGACGCGCCAACACAAGCCGTAATTTGATATGGGCCATAAAAACGGAGATAACTTGGAGAAGCACCGAAAAGGCCAATCAAGATCGATGATAAGGTTGCAATTTGAGATAAACCCACCTGCCAACCGAAAATGTGACGTCGCTATTTGCCGACGGCATGACTCTTCATACGATCCTACGCCTTATGCAAATTGTGGTGTAAGTCTCACAAAATAGAATCTCGGTCCTTCAAATAAGAATCCACTGCTGTAACTTGAGTTGTGCCAGGCACATAAGTGAGGGGCATTACATAAATCAAACGCTTCAAAAGGAGACATCTTAGTGAAGAATGAATAGAGGTGGGTGTCATAGCCAATCTCGGCCCACGATAACCACTTACACTCGTTGCACTCCATGGTTGAATTCAAAGAAAGCACCGCAAATATTGTTCGAGAATTCGATTAATCACTCGGGGCCGCCATTGAATCGAGGGGATGGTAGCTAGAACTCATGAAGAGCTTTGTGTCGCCACTAAAAGAGCCTTCCAAAAAGAACTAATGAAAACTCGGTCTCTATCACTAACAATAGAAGTGGGGATGCCATGTAGTGGCATCTTAGTGGAAGAATGAATAGAGGTGGGTGTCATAGCTCAATTCGGCCCACGACAACCACACTTGCCACCTCCATGGTTGAATTCCAGCAAAGCACCGCAAATATTGTTCGAGAATTCGATTAATCACTTCAGTTTGGCCATTGAATTGAGGATGGTAGCTAGAACTCATGAAGAGCTTCAGGTCGCTTCAAATTCGAAAAGAGCCTTCCAAAAAAGAACTAATGAAAACTCCTGGCTCTCATCACTAACAATAGAAGTGGGGATGCCATGTAGTGGCATCTTAGTGGAAGAATGAATACAGGTGGGTGTCATCATATTCAATTCCTACCCACGACAACCACACTTGCCACCTCCATGGTTGAATCTCCAAAGAAAGCAATCGCAAATATTGTTCGAGAATTCGATTAATCACTAGCTTGGCCATTGAATCGAGGATGGTAGCTAGAACTCATGAAGAGCTAGGTCAAGCCACCAAAAAGAGCCCAAAAAAAGAACTAATGAAAACTCGGTCTCTATCACTAACAATAGAAGTGGGGATGCCATGTAGTCGCACAATATGAGAGATAAAAGTCTTGGCAACAAGGAGGGCAGTGTAAGGGTGCGAGAGCGCAATGAAGTGGGCATACTTAGCGAGTCGGTCAACGACGACCATAATGGTAGTGTGCCCATGGGAAGGAGGCAAGCCCTCAATGAAATCCATGGAAATGTCTGACCATAACCGGGTAGGGACCAGTAAGGGTTGTAGGAGACTCGCAGGTGACATACTATCTGATTTGTTTTGTTGACATACCTCACATTAACGAATGTAGTCTTGAATAATATGTCACATTTTGGGCCAACGGAAATCACTGCAAAGGCAAGCTAGAGTTTTGTGGAAACCAAAATGACCACCTCAGGAAGCATTTACATTTCAATGCTCGTAGGGACTGAGACACAGGATTAAGGTATACCTTCCCATGTAGAAACCAAATGCCATCCCGATGAACAAAATGTGGAAGAGAAGCGAGAGAGCCATAGAAAGGATCTTCAGCACATTCTTGTTGTAAACCGGCCCACCAATTTGCTTGCGGTTGAGAGACAGAGACAAAGGAAAGTTCTACTTTACGAGAAAGAGAATCTGCAGCTTGGTTTGCAAGTCCTGCTTGTATTCAATTTTATAGTCATAGCCTAATAACTTAGGAAGCCATCGGGCTTGTGCCGGGGTGGTGATTCGTTGGTCCATATGATATTTAAGACTCCTCTGATATGTGCGAACTATGATGCGGCCTAGCAGATATGGTCGCCAATGTCTCACGAACTTTACTATTGCCAACATCTCCTTTTCATAAGTGATGCAGAGATAAAAGTTTTGACTCCTTCAGATATGTTGGCTGTAATAAGCCAAAGGTCGGGCCATGCTATTGCAAATGGCACCAATTCGCTCCGATGTGTCGTGACTTATGATCGCCCACTCGGGCCCATTGATAAACCACAACCCACTAATTCTTTGTCTTAGTCATCTGTGACTTCCATGTTGGTACCTGACCGTACTAACTACTCCATGGACACCGAGTTACCTCGGCCCTCTTACCATAATAATTACACCGGACTATTTATACAATAGTCCAAAATAATTTGTAAAATCCTTTTATACAAAACACTTTAGAAAAAAAGGTTACTCAAGGCCACATGTCGGCCTCCTTCGCAATCACAAACTCGCTGAAAGGCCACCCTCAGACACCCTCGTACACCCCCGTACACCTCCCCGTACACCCCAGACACTCCCGTACCGAAAGGGGGTCCCACAACAGGGTGAGCAATGCCCAACAAAAAAAAAAAATTCTCCTACAAGGGTTACTCCCCACCTAAATGCACATGCAATGACATACATACATCAAACCACAATCCATACAGAAAATGCAATCCTATATGGAATACTTCATGTCATGCATGAGATGAGATTCCTCATGCCCATAAACCTGAATCTGACCGACTCCCTCACACATGCAATGCCAAGTGTGAAAACCAATAATTGATGTTTCACCCAATGACTTAACACATTGGACAACCCTCCGATATTTATTTTAATTTATCAAATCCCGTGTGTTTTTGTGGGTAGCGAATTTTCGGGGTCTCACCGAAGGCTTTGTACGCCTTCTGACATTTTCGCGAACTTTCATTGTCGACCTGAATGATCAGCTACTACGAATTTGGCTCACCCAGTGGACGTAATTTCATCTTTACTTCACCCAAACACAATTTAAATTTATTATTATTATTTATGCACCCGTGAGTCTCAATTTGGACGTCGTCCTATTTTCGAAGCCACTACATGTATGCTCACCAAGAATGTAATAACCAATATCATACATACAACACCCACTGATTGTCCATGAAATGCAATTATGTCATTTCATACTATAACATGTTACATGCAAAATGATAACTACATGCAACATATTCAACATATGGATAATTATATTTTCTACATATAATTTACATCCATCATAAATTCCATGGCAATACATCCATAAGCATGCATTAACATGATTTCACACAACTAATATAAGAGTCAAATTTTTAATAACACATAAAAAAACAAAAAAAAACAACACACATGCAAGAGAGTTCAAATCGGGCCCGACTACCCGAAAAACAATCCGGAAAATCCCGTCTGACTGGTCTCAAAACAGCTCGGTAATCTTCCGCCGCCTTTCTTTTCTTTCTTCAAAATTAATCTGCTCAAACAATCTTAAAATTCATTTAGATCATTCAAAATAGTCCTCCAAAATTTAGTCCGAATCATTCAAACAAATTTCAAAATTATGTTCTGATCAGAAAAAATGGTGCCAAAATTCCACACCAAATTCAATATTTTGGGAATGAAATTTATGGCCTCTCACGGCCTCAAAGAAAACCCTAAGCCATTAAATGGTCTTTAGGCTAGAAATAACCAAAGTAGAAAATTCCCCTTACATCAGAGCTGGCTCAAACTCCAAGATTTTGGTATCCACGTGTGGTCAGAGGATGGATCGACTTTGCCTTTGCTCCATGAAAACCTAAGTGGTTCCTGCTTCAGAATCTTAGAGAGCGAACTTTTCTCTCTTTCCCGTTCGTTTCTCCCTCTTTTCTCTCCCTTTCTCTTTCTTTCTTTTCTTTTCCTCCTTATCCACCCGCACTTTCTTCTTTGTCGCTCTCCTCTCCTTTCATCTTTCCTTTCCTATTTTCCTTTTCCTTTTTTCCTTTCTCTTTTTTTTTCGACCTCCCACCAAATGGACTCCATGGGGAAACTTCCCACCACTCTCTCCTCCCTTGCCATGTCACCTTCACATTTTTTCTAATTTCATGATTTTATTTTCCCATAATTTCATATTTGCCATATGGCTCAATGTGAGCCATTCACACAAGTGCACCACATGGCCTATGTCATATGTCACTCCATGTAAGCCATGTGGCATCCACATGCTCATGCCATGTGTCACCCGACACCCTGCAGATCTTTAGCAAAATTCCGATCGTTTTAATCAAATGAAATTTGATGGGGTAACTAAATTTTGCAAGGAGGCGAAGTCCGTTTCGTTATCCGAGATCTAGAAAATTTCCGGTTTCCAACCGAAATTACCGTTTTACCTTTTTTCAGAAAAATTGAATTTTTCCTGGTTCATTCTTCCCTTAACATAAATTTCGTCTCCAAATTTACACACACACTAGCACACACAAACACATGCATATGTAGTTATTCTAGTTCCAATATTAGGGACTCTCAATACTAAACCACGCAGACTTCGCATCCTCAAATGTGAGCACAGGTGGCCCACATCATGGTCACTGCTCCCAAATTGCCTCATTCACTGGCGGTTGCCACGCCTCCTTTCACTAGCCGCACCTGGCCTTTAAGGCCATGTAAAAAACTTGATCCTAACTATCCAAGATACGCACCGGTCCTCCGTCCATCAAGGATTTAAACAATAATTCCTCCCAAATCCACTGACACAGAGCTGAGATCCTGATATACTCCTGAGCATGGAGACGTGAACACCTCATGGACACTGACAAACCCTGGCAAATCTTCAACCGATATGCAACCTGCATTCACCATCTTGAGTATCTTAAAGGGCCCTATATACCCTAGCGCTAATCTCCCTCGCACTACCGGAATCTCCATCACTCCTCTTAGGCATCACCTCGTTTGGGGAAGACGAGATCACCACCTCAAACTCTATAGGTCACGCCCTCTATCGATGTACTTCACGTACTTTGAGCAAGGAGAAGACACTCGCAAAGACAACCACCTTCTCATGTGCCACAAGATCCAGCACTGGGTTGATCAAACTTTCCCACCTCGTCTAACAAAATCGGGATCCGTACGGCGCCTCATATAAAGCCCTTAGTGCCATTCGTATACTGCCCAGAATCGTTGTTATAGGGCGGTCCACTCATGTGCGCCTCCCCAGCCATCCTTGGAGATCCAGGACGCATGCTTGCAACATATCCTCTAAAACCTATATGGTCATCTCCGACTGACCATCTGTCTGCGGATGAAACGTAGTGCTCATCGTCAACCGTGTCCCCATAGCCTTTTGGAAACTCTTCCAAAAGTGTGTTATAAACTCCACATCCTGTCCCATACTATGGATAATATACTCACGTAACGACACCTCTCTAATGTACAACCGATGTAATTCAATGTGAAAGCCATCCCCATCGTTAGAAATGCCGACGCAGTGAGCTTCCGTCCACACCACCATTGCCAAAGATCATGCCTCCATGTTATCTATGGAAAGTGGGTCACAAGTCCATCGTGATTTGCCTCCCACTCTCCAATCCGCTAATTCTACGCTCGTTAGTCTGCTGGCTTCGAGCGCTCACTTTACTCACGACACGTGAAAACACCGGCCGAACAAACTTCCAATGTGTCGCTTCATCCCACTCTAGTGATATTGGCAACGAAGATCATAATACCGCCACCGGGATACAAATCTGGTTAATGGAACCCATGAGGACTCCTCTCGCATCGTCAATCAAACCACAAACTATCTCCCTATAATCGGCGACTACCATCTGCGTGGACGGCTCCAACCTTCGCCACCCGTCCCACCGTATCTACCCCCATTGACGTATATCTCTCGCATCCCCCGCCTCGGGACTCAATCACCCGTCGATAGGGATGGCGAGTCACCTCAAACTCCTAATGCTCCTCGAGTTTGATCACCGGGATAAGTGTACCTAAACTAATTCCACAGCCTCAAGCGGCATCTACCACTCATGGAAGCTACACTACAGCCAAACACTTCGTGACTTCGACTTAGTGCATCAAGAATCATTACATTTGCCTTTACCAGTGTTGGGTTACAAAGGGTAATATCCAATCTAGTTGAACATAAATGCAAATGAATTTATAATTTTATCCCTTTAACCCACCATGATCATATGTTTATAAGAACCAAGATGAAAGTGTAAACAAATCTTACATCTTGTAGATCATTCGCTGCTTCCTCAAAGTCTACGCCTTGGTTTTTCGATTCAAAGGTGTCACTTTTCAAAACACCACTCTACAAGTAATCCACACACTTAACAACATCGAACGATATTTCTGGAATGCGTTCACGTCACTTTCCCAAAATGAGGGTTTCTATTTTTGCTGTTCCTTCGCTTAAAAAGACGACTACCCCAAAAATATATATCCCAATATATATAGTATATCTTATATAAGTCTCACAGTGGTTTTAATTGTAAACTAAATTCTTATCAGATAAGTTAAAACAAATTTATCATTATCTATTTAAAACGCTTTTAAATAGTAACAATTTAAATTCAAATCCTTATCGATAAGGAAATCTAATTTATTTATATTATTATATATTTAAAACTCTTTTAAACAATAATACTTAATACGAATTTTTATCGAGAAGGAAAGAATTTATATTATTATTTAAAACCTTTACGTATTATTTTATCCAATAAGAAAATATAATAAAATTTAATTATTTGTTATATCGCAACCACGAATTTAAACCCCTTCAAAATTAAATTCGAATTTAAATAACAACTAATTGTTGTTTGTAATTTAAAAATAATTCCTATCATTTTAAATTACTACAAAGAGTGAAAAACCGTATAACCAAGTATTATTCGTTCTAATGCGACTTATAGGTTCATTAAACATTATGAGGGCCTCCTAATCATATTTTGATCCCTACAAGTCATAAGTACTCTAGCAAGATTATGATCACCTGCTAAATGAAAAGCTCATGATCCGAGACAACCTTAATATAATAATAACATAATCCTTTTGTCTCATGATATCTTGATAGAATATAAGGCACACAAAGTCAACCTTAATATCGTTTCATCTTTTGATTACTCAAAACCCAATTAGATCGGAGCAAACAAATGACATTGATCTCCATCGGTTCATTATACACCATGTTTCTGCCACTTGTTTGAAATCTCATATTCTCTCTTATACAGAGGGACACCCATTTTAATCGCTTCATATCTCACTACATAGTTCTTATTATGTTCAAGTATCCTTTATAGTCATCCGATTAGCATAACGCTTGATTATATCAAACACAATATCTCCTTATGCTGAGAACTTAGCGATCTCTGTGTCAAAGGATTTAATGATATAATCGCTTATTAGAGATTTTTGACTATGACTTTGATCCATGTATTAATCTCAAGATGGGGTCTGTCCAATATTTGTTCTCACAATAAATAGATATAAATTTGATTTGTATCTCATATTACAAAATCATCCCATGAATTATCAATCAAACTTTATACTAATTTAATTCACAGTATTCCCATAACAATAACCTATTAAGGATATTTAGAATAATTAATAATATTATTCAAGCATTACTATATATAATAAACATGCAAATCATCATAATAATAAATTCTCATAAATAGTCAAAATACCATGTCCATACAATAGGCCTAGAGCACTATCACTAACACCAGGATGGTAGTGCAAAGTGAAGTCATAATCCTCCAGATAATTGATTAGTGCCCAAATAGTGCTATTTTGAGCCCTGTTTATTGTAGGTTTGAGACTTTTGTGGTTAATCAACTGACTGACCTAATTGGCACATAGCGTCCCCATATACTCACCGCATTTTGTGACGCCTTTATAGTTTTGGTCGCTGAACGCGCTGAAAATCATCGAGTCGACTCAAACAATAACAATCCGCCAATCTGGAGTCGAGTCGGTTAGAAGGAAATGGTTTAAAAATGTGCAGCGGTTATCGCAGAATTTTATAGGGTTGCAAATTTCATTGAACTCCAGAATTTCGCAGTCATAAATCTAACCTAAGGAAATTACGTTGCAATTTGCGAATCACAATTTTGTTGCCGCGCTGGCTTGACTTCAACAATTATTTGTATCTTTTTCCCAAACCGCCTTTATGTATTGTCGGTAGTTCATGTATTTTGTACTTCATTCGAGTTGTATTTAAGGCTTATCACACTATAATAAATTTGGCGTGAAAGTCATTGTCCCGCCTATTTTTCTTACCTCATTTTCCATTTTCTCTCACTTTCGCTCGCTAAACAATTCTCGAGGATGACAAATCAGGATGTTACAAACCTCCTCATCCTTGAAGAGGAGGGCTACTGGGCTAGGGTTTTGAGGTAAACTGCTGCTCCTCTTGTTTTTAATTTAAGCAGTTATTGTCATTTATGTTTCTATCTTTCACTGTAGGTTTAAATCCATTTGATGTATCCTGATTGACTAGTACTTGGCAATCTTTTAGGGTTCAGTGGATGCTTATTGCTAGATCCACTGAGATTCGGTTAGTTGCCATTTATTTGTCACTGTATGGTAGATCAAGAGATAAAGTTTCACTATGCGGAAACATTAATGACCATTGAATGCTACATCTCAAAAGGAAAATTATTAGGGTTAGGTTTTTATAGCCAAATAAAGATCCGGTTCAAGAAATGACTATAGGTCATCCTCCCCAACACGAGGAAAAGGACTCGAGGACCTCTCAGTTGCCCTAGAACCTCAAACCCAATGGCCCGAGGCTTCAAGGAGTTCTTTTTACATTTTGTTTCATTTTATTCAGAGTTTTCAACCACCAACTTCATTGTTTTTATGAAAAACCCTAAATCTAAAGTGAAATCACCATTTTGAATCAATTGTTAAATACACACGAAGAAAAACCTATCCCTCATAATAACTCCAGTGAGCTTACTATACACAAAGAGCTATGCTACTAAGTAAGAGGTTTAGGTTTATAAATAGTTTTTATTCCAACACCAAATCTCACCATATGAGACTACTCTTTATTAATCAAACAAGGCCTGCATTTATGGTGCTTGTAAATGTTATTACAGAAAACTGTAACTCATCATGTTGTTAGGTGAATTTACGTACTTTTATTTTTCCTAGCGCTTCATCATGGAAGTGATTCCACTTTTAGCATCGCTCCATATTCAAATTTTCTTTGTTTCATTAGCTAACAATAACCCTTTTAGTAGTCTTGTTTTTTGTTTCTTGCTATGTACAGCGGTGGTTCAGAGGATCTTATGCATTTAATTTAAATAGGAACATCACAGATTAGAGAGAACCATCCACAGAACAAATATAAGAAGGCCAAGAGGCAAAAGAAGCCGAACTAGAGGAGGAAGTGATCAAAGAAATGTAGTGGAAAAGAGCACACCCCACCTTTCCACTAAAGCCACAAAAGGCCATCAACCAGGCTAAAACATGAGGCGAAGGTGTGAAGGTCAACATCCTCCTACTTGACATGATTAAACAGGTCCCAACATATGCTAAATTTTAAAGAACTATACAAAGGAAGAGGGTTAAAATGTCGATAAGAAGGCTTCTGACACTGGGTCCATGCCACATTATGCAAGACTCCAAAGAAAGTACACAAAGATCTGGGTCAGCTCTACCATCTTGGGGTGGAATATCTGAGGCAATCGTATAGAAAATGAACTCACAGACTGGGGCTAAGGTAAACCCACTGGGCCTTTATTCCATGTACAAGCACTATTGGGAGAATTAAAACCCACTTCCATCACATTGCACTTTGTAGATGATCATATAAAACACCAAAGGTATCAGGAGGATGTTTTAATATGTGGTGTGGACAACTCTACATCCCCAGACTTTGTTCAAGCATGGATACGTAACCCGGGTTGCGCTGGGACTAATTACGTGCCTATCATCCCCTAAGACAATTCGGGCCACTGAGTTGCAATTATGATTTGGGAACATGACCTGAACCCACATCTTCCACTGAGTAAAACCATGCAACCAGTAAGAGGGTCCAGAGGGAAGTTTGCACAATTGATGTAATTATGGAGGAACATGCTATCACACAACGCAGATGCACTGAGGAGTCGCTCGACTATTCAAGAGTCAGAGGGAAGTCAAAGACTTGAATACCGCAGACAAGCAGCCGGAGAAAGAAGAAATTCTACCTTTGCTGATTGAGAAAGGAACCAATGATTTTAAAATAGATCCCAAGCCCTCGCTCGTGAAACCAAACATGATACTTAGAAGAACATGAGTGCGCCTAAACATATATCCTCCCCCGCTCAAGATTATTAGTAGAAAATATTCATTGACATCCTAGGAGAACAAGGTGCTATCAAGGTGGAAAATGCCAACCTAAAGGGTATAGAGCCCAAATAGCCAGACACATCATATCTATTCGATGAGGAAGCAAAACTACATGCAAATTACAGGAGAGATCGAATCCTCACATGCAGGAGGTGGTACGTGCAAAAGTCCAAAACTGTTAGATGTTGTTTCTGCATCATTTGACCTATTCGATAGCACTTGGGTGAGTCCAACCTAGGTCGTGCCCAAAAAATCAGGGGTAACTACTATGCATAATGAGAAGGAAGAGGAAATGCCCACTCCAGCCTCACACAGTCGAGGGTATGTATTGATTACGTAAGGTTAAATGAGGTGACAAGAAAGGATCACTTCCCTTACCCTTCATGGCCCACAAAGAATTTCCAACACCCTTTTAATACTTTCTGTATGGCTATTCAGTTACTTCTAGATTGGAGATTATCAGACTGAGAAGACCACCTTCACCTACCATTGTCATATGCTGACAGAGATGCCTGTCTGTAATGCCCCCGCCACATTTCAAATGATGCATGCTTAATATCTTCAAGTGATTTGGTGGAGCGACATGGAGGTCTACGGATGATATTACAATTTATGGAGGAAGTCAAGAATACTCATCAACTTGAACCGTCCCGTATAGATGTATTGAGAAGAACTTGGTGTTGAATTGGGAAAAATTTCCATTTTATGGGTCAACTGTAGAATTGTGTCGGGGACACATTATTTCCAACAAAGGGAATTGAGGTTGACAAGGCAAAATTCAACCGATCAACCATTTCTCCACAACAAGACTGTAAGGTAATTTAGCATGCTTTTGCAGGAGGCCCATCACATGATTTCAAAATTGCCAAGCCTCTTTATGTTACTGGAGAAGGATGCCAAATTCGTTTGGGATGAAGACTCAGCTTAAGAGCTTGAGGAGCTCAAGGCCTGACTACCGCTGCAATAGAGAGCCCTAACCGGGAAGTTACCTTTCGAGGTTATGTATGGCGCTAATTCACTGGAGTGTATCTCTGGCCGAGAAGAAGGAAAACCTTAAGTGGTCTACTATAAAAGCAAAACGTTGAATGAGGCACAGAGGAATTACACCACCACAGAAAAGGAGCTACTGGCAGTGGTCTATGCTTTGGACAAGTTTCAGGCTACTTCAGTTAGGGCCTGACATCTTCACAGACGCTTCTACTTAGTACCTACTCATCGATGTCGCGACTGACCGATGGTCACACAACTTCTCGATGCTACTGATGTCATGACTGATTGATGCTCGACTCGATTGATGTCGCGACAACTTCGATGCAAGAATGATGTCGCGACCTCTTCCGTATGTCGCGATATCAATGTCTCACAATAATGAAGATCTTATGTCGCGACTTCTATTTGCGCGTCACAACTTTGTCCACCACTGAGTTGACTCACGCACTTCAAAGTGATGTCGCCATAAGTCGTTTTCTTCACTAATCATATTGCCCGACTTTGAGTTTGTCGCATCCAAATTCCGCTTGCCTTCCACCATCTCTTCCTGCAACTGAGTCAGTCGTCGCAACTTTGATATGAATCTTTCATTGCGTAAGGTCACGACATCGTCCTTTAACTTCATGGTGCCTCTCCCGTCGTATACAGCTCTTCACCAAATATATCAAGAATGCTCACCACCTTCCGCTTCCTTCTACGCAAAAATTCCTCTTTCTCTTGAATTCCCCACGCATATGTTGGTGAGTTTTTCCATATTTCGCACATAACCGCCTTTAGATAAAATCAACTTAAAAATGGATTGAAAATGGATGACTTTTAAGCTCATCAAACTCCCAAACTTAAACCTTGTTTCGTCCCTGCCAAATAAGAGAAAGATTTGTTTGTCCTCAAACAAAGGACATTTTTCAGATATTCTCATAGCCTCCAACCAATTTAATCGAATACAAGAATTCGCATTCTTTCTCAGATATCTAGCTTTAAGTCCAAATGAAGTTTGGCCACTAACAAAATAAACGTTAAATTGAATTTGATTTATATAAATAGTTTAGTTAATTGATCCTCACTATAAGAGTAGATTGGTTTTCCCTTTTCTTAGTGAGTCATTAACCTCCAGCTCTTTCATGTTTTTGATCCTTTCTAATTTTTCAAATCTATACTTGTTGTTCATATCGATCTCCATCAATGTAGGTAATTCCAACCTTCAAGATTAACTGTGTCTTTAAGGCTTGTAAATGTTAGGCTTGGGTCATGCGGGTAGGATGGATGGAACTTTTAGGTTAAGATTACCCAAACTCTTCCTTCTTTCTTACTTAACTCGCCTTCCTTTCCTTTTGCAACTTCTTTATTTGATTCCCCCAAACTTCATCCTTTGGGAATTCTTCTGATTTCTTCTCGTTTAAAATCGTTTGTTCCAATTCTACATTTGTACTTCTCATTGCTGAACTTTTCCCCGCAAACCATCTCGTGAATAGTGCAATGTTCCTCGTCTTGTGCTTTCAACACTCTACGAACTTTGGGTTAGTAGCCCCATACCGCTGGCATGAGGCCCAGGTGTCAAAACACCCCTAAGAACTTAATTGTTCAAGAGAACAGCCACAAGACAAAACTTCTTCCTTAAGCTTTCTTTCACAGATCCTTCGCTTTAGATTTTTTTTCTTTCTTCACCATTTTCAGATTTCTCCTTAGCTTCTCCAAAAAATAACCTCCAAACTCATCTCTTCCTCCTCCTTGAGCTCCTCGATAATCGCAGGTTCTTTAATGTGGAGGATTAGTTATAAAGGATGGCTTGGGATTTTCAATTGCTTGTTTTGAAGATAGGGAATGTTTTGGCTCAAATTCAAACTAAGGTGTATGTAGATGCATATAAATAATGGTGGCTAGAATGGCCTGCCGCCAAGGATGGCCTCGCATCATTTCTTGTTATTAACATCAGATTTCGCCTGATCAATAATCAAAACAAGTTCTAGAATTTTTTCGTTAACTTTGAATAACCTAAGGATGTTCTTGACTGTCAGTTGATGAGGGGTTACTGATCTAAGGTTCACTCAAGTTCTCGCTATCGTTTATAATTCAAACCCAAAAATATGTTTTGCTCCTTCAATTTATAACTTCCCTTAACCTCGGACTTATCAGTTAAATTCAAGTCAATTATGCAATTTGTGTTTCAATTCAATTATGTGCCATTCAAATTCTTTATTCAAATTATTTGTTTCTGCCTCATCTTCTAATCAACTACTTCAACTAACTCAGATTATAATGCCTTTATCTTCACTCCCTCGAAATGAATTCTACCGTTATTCCTCTAAAGAATTAAAGCAAAAGGTAAAACACACAATTAATTTCCTAAACATATCAAACAAATTTCCACTTGTTCCATGAGAATGTGCAAAATGTTGAGAACAAATTGTGGATATGAATGAGGGAGAGGTTGACAAATCAATGAGAAGGTCTATTTTTTCTTTTCCGAGGAGGAAACATGCCTGGGGGATGAATCAAGGGCACCTAGGTCAATAACTTGGGAACTTCATTTCTGTCCTCTTCTTATTCTTCTTGGCATTTTCCCTTTCTATTTGTTCTTCAATAAACAGTTCATTGGTGAGATCAACTTTCTTATTCAGATCATTTCTCATTTTGACCCAATAAAGTTCATTGTATGCTCCATTTCTCAATATGATCTCTAAAATTCGATAGATTGTCGTTAATCAAATCCAAATTTTCCAAATGTATTTTTCTTCTATAAGCATCATTGTCATCAAGCAATTTATCTCCGTTCTCTCTCAAAGTCCCGTAATAATGACATGAGAGAAATTTAAACCCCTTGATCCGTCTTACATGGCTTGCTCTGAATCCCTTTCTTTATGAGTCTGAGGAGCTCAGAGTCTCGATCATACCGAATATTGTAGAATGATTCACGGCTAAGCCGTAATTTTTTCAAGATCTCGATCTCACTTCTCCATTTCCTTTTTGGAACTTTCTTCTCGGTGCTCTAAGATTTTTTTATCCGCTCCTCCTTCTCGCTCTACTTCTTCCCATATCTCGCTATTTTCTTCAGCCTTCTTCATACATTTCCTCTTTTCTGTTCAGTTCTCTTCCCATCAAGGATCTCTTCTTTTTTAATTCGCCATACACCTCTTCTTAAATTGCCGCTGAGGGCTCCATTTTCTTCTTCTTCCATACTTTTCTCGCATAGAAATGAGCATCTCCATTATTTTGTTATTTTCGGGCTCCTAGAGCTTTCTCCTGGTTCTCCTCAAATCCCTGCTTTCTCTACTGGGAGAGCCACAAAGGGGGTGATGAAATCTATAGGACTTCTTTCATCCGCTTCCATGTCCTCTACAAAAATAGAGGTGTTCCCTTCTGGCTGTGTTTCTGGATTTTGTTCTTCTTGGTTTTCAACCATCAGGGTGTCCTCTTCTTGTCTTGCACTCTCCTCCTCATCTCTTGTAACGCCCAAAATACCCTAGACACTTTTATAATAAAATTATTATATATTCCGGTATAATTTGAGCGCCAACTTGGGTATTTTTCTCGAAATTTAGATGAATATTGATTAAAATGATTATTGATTCCAGAAATAAACCTAAGTGAAAAAGAAAAAGTATGGAAATTGTAAAATGAGGACCTAAGGGTCAATTTTTAAATAAGTTTATATGTCCAAGTGAAAATAGAGACTTAAATAGCACAATAGAGAAACTGAGGGACCTAAATAAAAAAAAAAAAAAAAAAGAAAAAAAAAAGGGTGACAAGTGGCATGTAAGAAAGAGGGAGGAAGCTTCCTCCTGCTTAGCATATTAGAGTGATCCACAAGAAAGGGAAACAAAAAAAGTGAGAGTTGTGAGAGAGAGGCCTGTCTTCTAGATTTTCCGACGATCTAATTATTGTGTCTCAGTGAAGCAAGAGGGAAAGTCCTTCCTAGTGACAAGAGCTACAAGTAGAAACTGAATCGATAGTTTCACAAAATCCCCGGTGTAGGTCTTCTCCTGCCTTCTGCATTATTTTCTACCCTAAAGGGTTATCGGGTGGTTACCTTCCCAGGGAATGGTCAAGTTGCATTTTAACTAAGGAAGCCGCCACATTGTGGCAAAGCGCATTAATTCAGACCTGAGCTTTACTCTCTTGGGTAAGAAATAAAGGGAATTTGATAGTGGGTCCTTCTAGTAAATTGTAGCCACATCATAAATTGATGCTAGGCTTTGAATCTCTTCATATTCTGACCCATGTGGACCAAGTTAGCACTTTACTCAATAGTCAAGTGGGTGAGAGGTCAGTCATAGAGGTCGTCAAGCAAAGGTTCAAGCAGACACCTCATGCAAAGTTAGAGGTCAATAGACTCCAGGTAAAGCAGAGGTCAGCAGACTCATGCAAAAGAGGCTCAGCATCTCATCCCGTGAGCTTCAGCTCTGGCCCCGTAGAGCTCAAATGTCCAGATAGGTCAGCCTGCCGCCTCAGTCAACCTGTCAAGGTTGACTACGCATGACCTCCAACTTCTAAGGTCATATCTCCTCAAAGTTCCGATTCGAGGCCTGATTCTCATGAAAAGCCCATTGAGTCGGCACTACAATTCATATGCATGAATAGGCTAGTAGATGCCGCACTGAGGTGATAGACCAAGTTTACTGAGGTCATCTCAACTCGTCGGGCTCAGATCAACTCGTCGTGGTTGACTACGCATGACCTCCAACTCGAAGGTCATATCTCCTCTCGTTTGAACTCCGATGGTGCCCTTGGGCTCTATGGAGTTCATTGAGTCAAGAATACATTCATATGCCTGAGGAGGATATTGATGTCAGAAAACAAGGTGATAGACCAAGTTTACCGAGGTCAAATCTCAACTCCCGCCCAGTCAACTCGTCGTGGTTGACTACGCATGACCTCCAAACTAAGGTCATATATCTCCTTCGTTTGAACTCCGATGGTGTTCTTGACTCTATGGAAAGCCCATTGAGTCAATAATACATTCATATGCCTGAGGATATTAGATGTCAGACCGAGGTGATAGGACCAAGTTTACTGAGGTCATCTCACTCGTCGCTCCAGTCAACTCGTCGTGGTTGACTACGCATGACCTCCAACTTAGCATCTCCTTCGCTTGAACTCCGATTCGAGTGTTCTGACCTATGCAGCCCATTTAGTCAAGAATACATTAATATGCCTGAGTAGGCTAGTAGATGTCAGACCAAGGTGATAAACCGAGTTTACCAAGGTCATCTCAACTCGTCAGTTCAGGTCAACTCGTCAGGATTGACTAAGCATGACCTCCAACTTCTCGAAGGTCATATCTCCTTCGTTGGAACTCCATTTCGAGGTGCGTTCTTGACCTATGGAAGCCCATTGAGTCAAGAATACTTTCATATGCCTAAGAAGGATGCAGCTATTTGACCGAGGTGATATCGAGTCGTCCAGGTCGCCCAGCCTGCCGCCTGATTTGACTGCGTATGACCTCCGACTTCTAAGGTCATAACTTCGGGTCTCGAACTCCGATTCGGTGTTTTTGGACTCTATGGAAGCCCATTGAGTCAATAATCCATCTATATATCCTATTGAATTTGGAACTCATATTAAACTCCGAAAATCAATTTAACCAAAACTAGTACATGAATAAATTGTTCTTTAATGGTTTTCGAATGGACTAACGAGGAGGAAAAGCCAAATGAGATTGAGATTCCAAGGATCGGAATCAAAAGTGCAAAGATTTTTGGGTTTGTTCTACTTACCTATTCCTCGTTTCAAGTTTTTGCATGTTTGTTCTAAAAGCATATTGAATTGATTTAATTGATTTGGAGAAAAGTGATTGTGGAAATGTTTGCATATAAAAAATCAGATGATTATCGAAAATTAACTGTTTATACAAATGTACATATTGTACTGTATTTTGATATAAAGGATTTGAACGCCCTTAATAGAATGTGTTAACCGCTTATTTACAGATACGGATAGATTGGTATACCAATAGGGTCAAACGGCGCATCGCGAACTATCAGACGATGTGTCAATTCCGATCGCCACTCAAATGCGGACCGTATCGAGTGCCTTCATCGATTTGATTGTTTATAACCACAGAACGTAAATGACCGCATCGCGGTTATAAACTATTTGATACCGCCTCGCAAATGCAATGGACTCGCGCCGGTGACTCTGATATCCTTGTGATATCGAAGACATAGTTAAATTGCGTAAGGGCATAACTGAATTGATTGGCCAACTGAATTGATGCATAATCAATTGGACCGTAGATAAAATCGAATTAATTTCTGTAACTGAATTGATTTGCGTAATCCGAACTGAATTTGTAAGCATAATTGAAATTTGGTTTGAGATTGTATAAATATTGAATAGAAAGTGTATTTTCGGGGATGATCAAACGAAATCCATGACTAATATATATAAAACAAGTATATGTATCGTATTTATATTGATCATCCATAATGATTTGCAAGTTTTGGAATGCAAATCTGTATAATGTGATTTAAACCAAATCACGAGGAATGGATTTGAAATAGGAACCACTACATGAAATGCTTAGCGTATTGTTTTACCAATGCGCAGTACCGTGATGATAGTGATCGAAAGCTGACTCCAAGATTCAGGAGCCGAAATATAAAGAAGGAAATTTTAGTATGCCCGACATGTGCACTATCAGTGTTGTTCGGGGATATTAAAATAAAAGTTTCAATTTGCTCTCAAATATCATTTTTGTAACTATTTTGAAAAGGTTTGATGCCTTCATTGTAAATGTATTTTTAAATGTTAAATGTTTAAGGGCTTGAAGCCCAAATTTTTAGAAAATTTTCCAAATATATGATTTTGAGGATTGAGTGATTTTAGGCATCTCTGACTTGGCTCGATCCGTCCAAACGGGCCTGGCTCTGCAGGCGCCCACATCTGAATCATTCCACTATGACCCC